>JASDQU010108343.1:121403-131995 GCA_032191745.1 Picea mariana
GAACGGTCGAGATTAACTCACCGGGATCAACGACGCTCAAGTGGATTCCAGATCCCCCTTGCCATTCTGCCTTTAATGGGGGGGCAGGTCCGGAATAGTGTGGCGTGTGAAGTGGGGCCCCTCCTGTCATGTCGACTACCGTGTCGAGTTTCCCTTTCTGTCACCTGTATTCCACTTAACCGCGCGAAGGGGCCGGTTCTCATTGGTGGTTCTCTACCCCTGTTGGGATTGGTTCCTATTGGCCATTTGCTGACCCTGTAGGGATTCGTCCCCATTGGCCGGTTGCTAGCCCTGTCGGGGTTCGACGGTTGCAGAGTCGAACGATTAGACATTACTGTAGCGCCGAGGCGCGAAATAAAAATAGGCACTGCGTTCAAATTGAACCGCGATCATGACCCGCGATCACATGGGAACGGAGAAGGAGAGAGAAAGAGTTAGTTTACACTGGGCCTCCATGGATATTTAGGGGTTCTGGTCTGGTAGAAGACCAGAAAAATCTGATTTAGGTAGTAGGTATGTGACACTCGCTAGATCCTTCTTCCTTGCAGTTCAGCACAAATCCCTCTACAACCTCTTACAACAACTTGCACTTAGGTCTGCAAGCCTCTTACAATCATGCACATAGCATCTACAATCCATATCCGATCACACAAATCTAATTACTAGCACTAAGCCATCCCTGTTCTTACATTGCCTAACTATCTATTTATACATTACAAAAGTGGGCCTAAGAGTGGGTAAACACACGGGCCAACATCCCTTTCCCATTACATCAACCCAAAACCCTAAAAAAGGCCCAAAAGTGGATCAAGATCCTGTGATCTCTGCTTCGCCTGGCGCTCCATCTTTGGCAGGCTTTCGAAGTCCTAAAAATGGTCAAATATGACCAAGTGTTCCTCAAAACTTGGTCAAGGGCCAACAGGACCCCAACACTCACCTATGACTCGTCTCGAGTCACTCAGGTTTGACCAATTCTGCTTTGAATTCCTCGAGCTTGGTTCGAGCTGCTTCGACCTTCCATGTTGCTATTGCCTCTTTCTCGTCGAACTCTTGGATGAGTGCCTCGTTCACCGGCCCTTCTAGGTGATGTTCTGTTGTATTCACAACCTGTTCAAGTTCTATTCCTTGGCTTTCAACTTTAGTGAACAGTTGGCATGCTTTTTCTTGCAATGGTTGAAGTTGTTGAGAGACTTCCATTACTTTACTCTGAAGCGTGTGAATCCGCTATTGGGTTGTGCGTTGCTCTGGAAACCTCTTCATTCTCTCTATAAGTGATAGGGCCTTCAGCTGCACCTGTAGCCTTTCGGCTTTGTACTTCGCCTCTTGGAGCTGCGACTCCAATTTATGCAATTCTGGGTTCTCGGCCAGGTTCTCGTAGATCTGCGCATTTCTGCTACTTAACTGTTTGCATTCCTTAGAGAGTACTTTAATCCTTTCTACAGTGCTCTGGGCAGTTATTTCTCGCTGGTTCCGCACTTCTTGCGGGGTTTGTGGTATGGTCTAAAGCTAAGTCCACGACTCTTTGTTGAAGTTGTTGAATAACTTCAGCAAGTGCCATCACTTGGCGTTCTATGGGGTCCTCTGGCTTTTGTTCTAAGCCAGTCACAGAGCGAAATGCTTTGTTGACTACTTCTTCAATCCCAATCTGCTTTACAAGCAACTTCTCTTTCTCTTTTTGAATCTTCGCTTTGTCTTCTTCAAATTTCGCTTGGAGAGTGTCCTTCTCTTGTTGCGTAGCTCGACGTTGCTCGATAATTTCCTCTTGTGCTTGCTTTAAGGCCCGGGTGGCCTGCGTTGTTTCTTCCTAGGCCTTTCGAAGGCGTACTTCGACCGTGTTAGCAATCTGGCGGAGTTGAACTGGTTCATTTCCTTCTTATGTTGNTCGTTGGCAGGTAATTGTTGCGTAGCTCGACGTTGCTCGATAATTTCCTCTTGTGCTTGCTTTAAGGCCCGGGTGGCCTGCGTTGTTTCTTCCTAGGCCTTTCGAAGGCGTACTTCGACCGTGTTAGCAATCTGGCGGAGTTGAACTGGTTCATTTCCTTCTTATGTTGCTCCTTCTGGCAGGGGCCCAGAGGCGCGGCTAGATTGGGGAGCTTGTTGTTCTCTTTGGAGTTCAATCTCGATTCTATTGTACATGGTCTCTTTCTTAGCTTCTTTCTTCTCAGTTATCTCTTCTATGGCTTCATTCATAGTTGCGAGGAGAAAACTGAAGTCATCTGGAGTGAGCGTAGTCTTCATCTTAGTCATGGGTGCTTTTGATTTCTTTCGGGAGGAAGATTCTGGAGGCGAACCCTTCCTTTTCTTTATGATTTCTACTTCATCTTCTAGTCGTTGTTCAACTTCCTCTAAGTCTTCACCATTACCTCCTTGCTCTGGTGTAACGAATGCGGTTCTTACAGATCTGCTGTCTACATCCTAGATATCCTCATCCTTCTTTATCTGTTTTGTTTTCTTTGTCTTACTAGGGCCAGGTGTATTCTACGTAGCTTCTGGGCTGTCAATGTTGGATACTTCTGCAGGGTCTACGGGAATAAGGAGGTCCACTGACCATTCCTTTGTGATTTCCTCCAGGTCTTCTTCTGTCAGCTTGTAATAAGATTGAAGTTGTTCCTTGTTCTCATCAGCGCGTGCTGTCAGATATATAAAATGGCGGCCTGCACTCAACTTTATCAAAGGTTGAAACCTGTGTAAAGTATTCGGGGTCATGCGAGGCTCAGACTAGATGGCGAGCTCCAACTGGGTGTAGTAGGTATGAAATAAAACATTGGATTGCCATTGCTTCTTCATGTTGTTCGAGTACCACGGGGTACTGAACTTCGTAGCCAGTGGTTCAAAGGGGTCAATGTTGGGGAAGGTTGCACCTTCTAGTAGCTCCCATGCAACAAAATCTATGAGTATCAAGAGCCAGCTAAAGTAAAATTCATACCCCTGATCCTGGGATTCTCTACAATCAATCTCTAGTTGATTCACCAGGTACTTCACCCAGTTCATCTGTAGTCTCTCTACACACTTTTCTGCGAGGTCGACTACAAAGACAGATACTTGCATGGGTCGATTCTTGCATACCAACTTCCCTGTGATCAGTTGACAGGCGAGGCGCACTGCGCCACTTTCAATAGAAGCTACCTTGTAGCCTCGCACGCCTTTCTCAACATCACCATAGGCTTCTTTGATCTTATGAGTAAGAGTGCGATCTGCGATCTTTCCAGGATAGTAATCGTGGGGATCAGGGCCCTGCATGCTAAGCCCGGTGATCCGGTTGATCAGCGTTGGATCAACTGTTATGCGACGGTTCAACCATAAGTATCTTCCGTGGTAACTTGCCAGTAGCAGCTTCACGCAAGTAGTTACCTCCCAGTGCCTACTGAAGTGTGGTATCTTCATAACGTTGAGCAGAGTAGACTGTGTGAGGTTCATTGTCCATTGCTGAGGGATGATCTTCGAATTCTTGCCCTTGGTTCTGGTTAGGTACTTGTATGGGGCCAGTGTGCTGTAAAATTTACGATCCACCAGGTTGAAGTCACTAAAATTCAATGTTGTGATCTTGTCGTGATCTGCACGCACTGCGCGTACTCCTCTCGGTAGGTACTCCATGATGAGAGTGTACTCAAAGTATCTAGGCACACTATCTCTATTGATCGCACTGCTCAGAGGTGGTATGTAAGCAGGTAGGATGGATGGAACCAACTTCGCATTGGCCATATCGTCCTTATGTTTGGTTCTTCTTTCTGCATCGGCTTGGGATGTTCTTGCTCGAGCAGTCGATGGGGAGGCTTGCACTCCTCTCGTCGATGATGCCTGTAAACCTGTAGACAATCCCTGCTCCGACATGACTCTTTCGGTTCTGAGGCTAATGAGTACCTCTCTTACAGATTCTTCAGGTGCGCTAAATTCATTGGACATATATGCTCAGGATCAATAGCTCGAGTTCTCAAAGTAACGTAGATACTGTAGTAAGGTAGAGAGTAAGGGTGAAGTAATCACGGTTCACAATTCAGGTAGTTTGTGGATTCAAATTCATGATTAACAAAAGTGTGTTCTGTGCATGGCGCGGTGGATTAAGTAAGTAACTCTGTAATGGATTGTTTGCAATGGGTATGGGGCTTCCTTAACTTTGGTTCTATCTGTTATGGTGTGGTCTAACGGTCTGGTGATGAGCCATCAATGTTTTTCTATCCATTCGAGGTGGAAGTTGAATGGGTATATCGGCCCAACGACTATATTGCTTTGCCATGGTGAAGTTCCATAGGTCGTTGTTCTGATATCCCGACGGAGCTCCCATTCTGCGAGTTTTCTTTCTGCAATGTTCCATTTGGATTCTCCTGCAACTTTTCAATCTTCGCTCGCTTCTTACTTAACTTTCTAGCCTTCTTCCCAGTAATCTTCAACTTGGTCTGTCTTTTTCCGTTCTGATTCCTATCTTCTTTTAGCATAGTCAATGCGCATTGTTGAGATTCTCTTTAGAGTAATAATTTTTCTTTCTCTGGGACAAGTGCTTCAGTCTTCTATGAGCCTTGTGACATTCTTTCAGCTTCGACATTGGGGTCTCTAGTGTCAAGGAGCTTCTGTTCTTCAATCAACTGTGCAATCTTCTTCGTCATGAAATCTTTTAATTCTTGTTTCTTCAGTTCCAAAACTTCTGCTTCTTCCTTCCATCTGTCAATCCAAGGTTTTCCAAGTAACATAGTAAACGGGGTGTTTCCCTCAATAAATGTAATAACCTCAAAATCTTCTTCAGTCGAAGTTCCATTAGAATTCGTAGATATTTGAGTGAGCCTTCCACATAGGTTTACTAATTTTCCTCTGAAGAGTCCTATTCCTCCTAGGAAGAAATCATGGCAGACCTCCCTATAGCTTCCCACGTTCTCTCTGTCATGATATTCATCTTTGTTTCCTCATCTAGAACGCAATCAATGTCGAAGTCCCCCATCCTTACTTCGATGCATTCCTTTTCTTTAAAGATCTCTGATAATTTGACATGTCGGTGTTCATTCAGGGTTTCTTTCATCTGAATTAATAGTTTCTCTGATTCTTTTTGAGGTTCTGTTATCTCTGGATCTGCCTTAGGGTTCGATTCATTCCTTCGAGCCTAACAATCATTATGGGGCAATCCAATACTTCATGATCCAGAGCTTTGCAACAAAGACAACTAGGTCCTCTACCAGAGCATTCCTTAGCTAGATGTTTCGGTTTTCTACAGTTGTAATAGAGGGTTAAACCTCTCTTTCTCTTAAATGATCCCCAACTTCTTTTGTACCGCGCTCCAGGATCATGGTAGCTAGTTTGCAAAAAATGCTTTCTAGGATCCTGCATCCATTTGTTAGTCCAAACATTCTTTCTATTCATAGGTATAACATATCTATCATTATGCTTATCGGATCTATTCATATCAAACTTTTTTTCTTCTATTAATGCCCTAGGACCGAATCTATCAAAAATACCTACATCCATACTTTAGAAACAAAAATTTCTACTTATCTTACTTCAACAGAGCACAAAGCTTTCAGATCTACAACTTTCTTATCTTTATCAGAGCATAGAGCTTACAGATCTTACCTCTTTTCTGCATATCTGACCTCTTTCTTTCAAAAATTCCCACTTTTACCTTTCTTAGAGCACGAAGTGTTCGGATCTTGCTTCTCTTCTTCAGATCTAATCTTCCTTTCTTCAAATCCGACCTTTCTTTCTTGGCACAAAGCTTCACAGGTTAATTAGAACACTGCACACTAGGGCAACAGATCTACGCACAAAGATTTTTTTGCACAAAGCTTCTTCTTCTCTAGTTCCCAGCAATCACAGTTTCACATCTCGGCAATAGAACCATTTGTTGGCACAGGGGTAGACCTAGGGTTCAACACTCAAGAGTGCACCAACAAATCCCTAACTATCGACCCTTTTGGCAACACCTGCGAAGCAGATGAAGTCTCACCCGAGGTAGATGCATGGGTGGTTGCAAGACTCAGGTGTTTGCAACCTTAGCTGAGACACAGATCTGTGATTATATCACTTACAACACACTTAGCACCAATCATTCATCTATATCCAACCCTTATTATACTTCGCAGATAGCGCAGAGCATTGCAGCATTAACTTAGATATAAAATATTTTAGCACTTAGCAATAGTAAAATAGATCATATCCAGTGTATTGGCACTAAGCATCTTCATACATATCATATCTAACATTCATACACATCTAAGAAGCGCAAAGCATAAGTAGATCTATCTAAATATATTGAAGCACTTAGCAAATAAAGAGATAAACACACCAAGCCGAAGCACAAAGCATCACACACAGATTTACGTGGTTCACTCCCACCCTAGGGCTACGCTCACCAACTCTTCTTCTTTATTAGTGTCTTCAATTGGTTACAACACAAAGCCACTCAAAACCCTTACTTCGCACAAGACATAAGATCTGCGCAGCTCGTTAGATCCTTCTTCCTTGCACTTCAGCACAAATCCCTCTACAACATCTTAAAACAACTTGCACTTAGCTCTACAAGCCTCTTACAATCATGCACAGAGCATCTACAATCCATATCCGATCACACAGATCTAATTACTAGCACTAAGCCATCCATGTTCTTACATTGCATAATTATCTATTTATACATTACAAAATTGGGCCTAAGCGTGGGTAAACCCACGGGCCAACATCCCTTTCCCATTACATCAACCCAAAACCCTAAAAGGGGCCCAAAAGTGGACTAAGATCCCATGATCTCTGCTTCGCATGGCGCTCCATCTTTGGCAGGCTGTCGAAGTCCCCAAAACGGTCAAATATGACAAAGTGTTCCTCAAAACTTGGTCAAGGGCCAACAGGGCTTAGAGAAATGTATGCCAAAATTCATATAGGTGTCCTTTTGAGAAAGTGAGACAACATTTTGTAGATATTTTCTTTTCCAACAAAATCCATATCCCATAATATTTTAATTTGTCTCCATTTGTTCATAACGAAGATCCACAACGTTTTTTCACTAAAATTGACCAAAATTGCCTTACTTCATTGAAATGCACAGCCAAGGTCCAATTAGTGACTCAAATTGAAGAATGTATATTTTATCATTTATCACCTTTTCAACATTTCAAGATTTTCAAATTGAACCTTAAAATTTGTTTTGTGAAAAAATACTCCAATTCTACTCTCTTTTTACATGATGCCCAAAAAGTTTGTGAGGACTAACCAAAATGGAGATCAAATATTCTTCATGCATGATATAAGGAAACTATCCATGATAGTTTAAATAGTTTTTCATTTGGCAAGAAAACCTATTTCATAGATACTATTGCTTCCTCCAAATGCATGCAATTGGCCTCAAAACTACCCTTTGACATTGTCTTGACATTTCCAAACCAACTTAAGAATCAAAATCATATTTGTTAAGATTGTAGAAAGTCTACAATCAACTCTCTATTAACCATTTTCATATTATGCCATGTCTCCCTATCTAAATTCTATTGTGTGCTTGAAAACAAAGTTTGTATTATTTTCACAATTTAGAAAAACACATGTTAGAACTTTAAGATGCACACTTATCTCAAAATGTCTTAGTTTAAATGTTCTACGTTTTGGTGTTTCTCAGACGATATTTACCAAAATTGTAGATCCACATATTTAAGTAAATGTTTATGTATAGGGTTTTCAACATGTTGAATCCATTTCTGCATTCAAAATAGATTTTAAATAATAATAAATAGTTATTTCGTGTAAATTTATGTTGTTAAATTACTGCAAAAAATACCAAAACATAAAATAGTTAGATAACATTACTACATCACTAATCACTTAAATTACTTAAATTAAACATGTATTATGTAAATGCAACCCTTAAAATTATATTAAAAGTGTCTATATTAAAATAATTTACATATTTGATAAGGAGGACTATGGGTAAAGGTGAGTTAGCGTGTGGGGGCGAAGAAACGCGTAGTGTGACCCCACACATAAAGGTTAGCAGATCATGTGAGGTCCATTTGCATACGATGACAAAGCTTTACTCAATTCTCTTAACATTTCAATTAATATACGTAAGCATGACGACACTGTGATGTCATCAAAACATTAAATTTTAAAAATTAAAATCAATATTTTATGGCGATTAAATCTCACTTTTAGCTTTGTGGAACCAAATTGTATGGAGGTTTGGATTTATTCACACTTTTACAAATTCCTTTGAAATTTTGGGTCAATTGAAAAGCGTATAAAATATTTAGAAATTGAAAATTTGGGTCAATTAAAAGCGTACAAAATATTAAAAAATTGAATCATAATAAGCTCTGAAATTTCTGCTCTGGCTGAAAAGAGGATCGTCTGACTCCAAATCCCATGTGTAATAAAATCATTGGAAAGTTCAACTTCCCATGACATGCATGATCAGTCCTGACATCCTCGAGCAGCCTTCAGCGAAACTGCACCAACTTTATAATAATGGCGGCTCAAATAAAAACAGCAACATTAACTGGAGCTTTATAGTTTAATATTGGAGCTTTTCACATTAAATGCTCGGTACCAGACCACCTCTCATTTGTTTTATAAACATAAAAATTTAAATGATAATTTTGGAGGTGTTTTTTTTTTTGGTGAGAATGTGGTAAAATTTATGCCGACTTAGTGGTAGATTGACACGATTCGGTTGAATTCATTATTCTTATTAGTGGTAAACTAGCACAGCCGCTAACTCGCGGCTGAGAACGCTTAAAGGTAGCAGCTGAGAACTCATGCTCCTAATATACTGAGAATGCATCTCCCAATAATAAAACGTTTGTGGTAATTTGTTTGGCTGTATTAGGTTGATAAATAGAACGTGGCAATTATATATCTTTATAGTAATTTTTTAATGTGATTAGGTAAATGTTAAAAAGTAAACATGTTAACGGATCCTTTGATAAATGCAAGAAAGTTATGAACAATAAATCTGATCCATTGATTTTGAAGGACGACTAAGAATATGCCAGCATCTTTAATGCATAGCCATCAGATTAGGGTTTAAGGTTAAATAAGGTTAAAAGATCATTAATTGTGCCCATTATCAATAGGTGTACGATCATTAATTGTGCCCATTATCAATAGGTGTACGCCTTTCAACATAAATATGAAATAATATGTTGGCTGTTTGTAGGAAGATAGAGTTTTACTCATGATAAATGTTTAGATTTTGGATCTTTAATATGTTTTTAGATATCAAGAAAACAAACTTTTAATCAATCAAAAATAATTTTAAATTTTACTTTAAAATAAAAAAATTAAAAAAAAAATCTAATAAATATTAATCAAAAACCATTTTAAATTTTATTTTAAAACCAAAAAATAATTTCAATTTAATATGAGATTTTATTAGTGATTATAATTTATCTAAAATATATCTCATAAATTATAAAATATATATTATACAATTTAATTATAAAAATCACATCATATTAAATTTAAAATTTGAAAATTGTATGTAAATTTTTTAATTTTCTTAATTTATATTTATTTAAAAAGTTATTTAATAAAAATTCATATCAATCATAATATAATCAAAATATTAAAAATTTATTTGAAAAAATAATTTAATAAAAATTTAAATCATTCATAATATAATTAAGATATTAAAAATCTATAGTAGGTTATTTTAAGGATATTTTTATTACATTAGTATTATTTACCAATTCTGATTTGGTAATGTATTAAAGTTTATTTATCAAATTCATTTCTTTAATTTTCTATTTATGTAGTGTATGTTTAATTTCTCAATTATTTATTAGAAAAATAAAAATCATAATATAATAAAAATATTAAAAATCTATAATAAATTATTTCAAGGATGATGATGATGATGATTAACATATACTAAGATCTAATTGGTTTATCAGATCTTAAGAGGGTAAGTGATTACTTGTGATTCTTTAGAATTTTGTTTCTGTGCTAGAAAAGCATTAAGAGAAGCTTTCCAAGATCACCATACTTTTGTTGAGTTAAGAGGTTAGGAAGGTTGGTAGTGTGATCAATATTTTGAAAATGAGATCTAATATGGGTATAGGCTGGACAATCTAAGAGAAAGTGCTTTTCATCTTCAACCTTCTTAGTGTCACAAAGGTGACACACTCTTTCATCCCATGGCATTTTAGGAATTGACCAACGCCCAGTTTCACTATGGAGCTCGTGAGAATTTGTTCTTATCTTAGAAATGCTTATTTTTTTTCTTTACACTTGGCAAAATAGATAGATAATTTTGATCTTCTAGATTAGGGTTGATTACATCTTTATAATACCTTAATTTTTGTTTTTTCTCTAACTCTTTATCACACCACATTTTTTCCTTAAATTTTGATTTGACGTTTTTTTTAATAGTATCTTTATTCTGCAAAATGGTTTCTTCCATTATTCCCCAATAGTTTAGCCAAGCTTGGGCGTCTTTATGCCATCCTCGCTCGAGTCGATGGTGGTTATGACTTGATTTGGAAACAATTTTAGGTAGCCTCTTGTCTTCCATGTTGTTTAACTTGTTCTTATACATTAGGTATCTAGTCATAGCCATGCTCTCAATAGGGGAGAGGCTAGTTTCTACGAGGAGGATGGGATAGGGCGTATTTCCTTTAATTTTGAGA
>JASDQU010108344.1:0-25139 GCA_032191745.1 Picea mariana
AGGTTCAACTATATAATTCCAGAAAATGGAAATTAGCAATTTTTAGAGAACTTGATGGTACTCGTTGAAAAAAACTATTTGTATGATGAGTTTTGGTCAAGAAGGACTAGGTGTGGGAATGAATAAATCGAGTTGGGAATTTGGATGAATTTCAAAGGGTTTGAAGAAGAGATGAAAAAATAGGTCAAAATCCATTATTCTGGGACACGTTTTGGTAGTTTTAGAATTTTAAATGAAGGAAAAATAACTTGTGACAACAGATATTGATAATTTTCCCTAGTCACCATTCAATATTCTCAATAATATGGACAACTTTGTTCTAGTGAAAATTTCCCAATTTTACACCGATTGAAAGCTAGTAGTTTTCACCAAATTTTCTAGTTTGGAAAAAGTGAAAAGTTGTTGAGTACTCATTGGCATATCAAATCACTGATATGGAAGTTGTTGAGCACTCACAATCATAAATTCTATCTATTCCTAGTACAAAACAAATTATGGTTCTTGTTGTATTTTATTGTACATGTGGTGTAAATATGTTTCCAACCTTGATTGCATCGGTGAGAAAAAAGAAAAAAAAAGGGGCAGAAATGGTAAATTTTGGGAGTTGTAACATTATTCTCTTCACTCGGAATTGAGTATGATAATAGCCATTGAAAATGTGTTGCATAGGAGAAGGAAAAAATAGTAATGTTTTCAAAATCTGCTTCTAGTTGTTCCAAAAATTATCAAAAAAGAGCCTATGTGATTAATTGACGAGCAATTGTCTTTGTGGATAATTCCAAACTACCCTTAACTTGGAGTGAGGGATATGGGATGGAACTAGGTGTATAATGAGGCATAAATAAGCCTACAAAGGATGGCATATCCTATGTAATGGAACATACATGGAAGGATGTTAGCTTAATTGAATAAGAAATCCAATTGGCCTTGGAGAAATGGATGGCATGTAAATGTGATATAAGGATGCTAGTGGATTTTCCAAAAGGCATATGATGCATTGACTATAATCATCATGTGAAATTTAATTTGAAGAGAGTAAATGGTAGATAGGAGTTTTCGTGCTCCTTGTTGTTTTAGTGTTATTGTGTAAAAGAAGATAATGTCTAGAAGAGGTATGTACCATACCAATTTATAGATAATGGCATCCTATATTATGAAATCCCTTTATCCTTTCAAAGAAGGAGAGTAAAAAAATAAATTGAGGTTTTATATAATCAAAGGATTGTTATTGGCATAGGGACAAGACCATTGAAAGGCTTGAATGGTAGAGGAATTAAACCAAGATGACGAGGTTATGTTTGTCATGCATGAGATAGGTGAACCATCTTACTGGATGAAACTCGTGTATGCTTGGGAGAGTTGCAGGGTATGAACTAGAAACTTATGTGCAAATAAAATGAAGTGAAAAATGAACTTCAATCCATTTGGGAGATTTTATAAAGGGAAGGAAGAATTCCATTGTATGGAACTATATTCTAAGACAGAGTATGAGATAGAGTGAAGATGGCCAAGAATTTTCCAAGGGATTGTAGAGAAAATTCTAGGGTTGGACAAGGATTAAAGGTATATCTAGATGAGGAAATGTAAAGTTTAGCTACTACTCAATGGAAATTGGAGAAACAAATCTAAAAAATGATAGAATGTAGAGGCAGACCAAGGAATCAAGGAAGCTACAAAGATGTCAAGGATTGATTGTAGTAGTAAATGATGCATGTGACTAGCAAGGTGGATGTGGAAATGAGGGCGATTTTGTCACCCTAAATATTTATTTTGTTTCTAGAATATAGTTGTATGCTTTTGAAGTTCCAAGTATAGCTTATGTGTATCAATTAATTGTTGCTACTTGGGTGATAATTTCATAGCTAATGATTTCTTATTTGATTGGTAGAAAGGAAATGAAGTAGAGAAACTATGTTATGTAATTCATGTTATGCAGAGGAATTGGAAGGGAGAATTCCTTGACTCTTATCTTTCTTGTTTATATTTCTCTAGATTGAGAGATATCATATGTGTAGATATTTTAAGGCATTGTAATGCTACATATGCAAGAAAATAGAATAGATAGAATTCATATGCACCAATAGACATATTAATGTAAATATGAGGTAGAGTACATATAGATATGATCGAGCATATATATGATGTTGCATATTGAGTGGAAGTAGTATGGATGATTAAATATGTTTGTTGACATGTAGCATAACCAAGAATGTTGAGGATGACAACATGGTTTAATTTTTTGATAATGTTGTTGCTTATGAAAGTCAACCTCTTAACGGATGTGACAAGGAGAGGGCTTGCCAAGAGGTTTATGTAAGGATCGTATGAGTTCCCATGAGGCTTTAGCTAATAAATTAGCTATTGACCTATGTATAGGTTAATATTTTATCTTTCTATATTTTATTTACTTAGAAAAAATTCTTGATCTATGGTGCATTCATGGGTTGGTCTCATCATATTCACTCTACTCCACTCCTCCACCATCACCAAAATGCACCTTATGTTCCACTACACATTATTTACACCAACATTTATTCTTTTTCTTATATTGTTCATGGAATGACGAGTCTTCATGTATGTAGCATCTCTTTGATTCTTTCACTTGTCATAATCTCAAGTCCATCCATCCTCTCTTTGGTACTTAGTTGTTTTCTCGAGACTTTACCTATCTCTCTGATGCTCCAATACTTAGTCTCCTAAAATCCTTTCAACCGTGGAAGCAGAGATCGACTCACTACCTTGAAAATTTTTATTTCTTTTGTCTGTCTATCCTCCATCCTACACTTAGTCCTATTTTTAAGCATTTAATGAAGTCACGGGAGTGAACTTGTTCCATTCAATTATTTCTATATATCCTCCGCTCCACCATGAATCCTTGTTCCTTGTCACACTCACCAAGAAACATTTAATGCATATATTATGCAAAATGAAAGATGGTTAAATATTAAATCATCATTATTAATGGGTTTTTCTTCAAGACCCATCTCATAAATTCAAATCAAAATTTCCTAACCATTCTTTCGGAATAAGAGCTCCCGTGTTTAATATGAAAAAAGAATGATTTTTTTATTCTAGAATGATTGTGCATGCTTTGCTAACTCTTAAGAACAATGGTGAGAAGAAGAGAAAAAATATGTGGGGATACATTGAATACATTTGCATGAGAGGACCTGAAATACCACTGGTTGAGAGCCAACAAACACTATTTTGCATTACTGCCTGAAGAAAGGAATATTAATGATGTCTGGATATTAGGGATCGCCAAGGCAGGGTGCATTCCAAAAGTATTTGATGCCAAAGAATTAGTAATATTGTGCACAAATAATTACAAGAAATACCAAATAATTATCAAATTGAAACGATAGTCCCCAATATTTCTAGCGCTAGCAACTTTCAACCAGATGCTTAAGTTACTGGAGCTGACAATAACCTTTAAGGTCGATGACACCAAAAATTTCACCAGGACTAAAAACGGTGGTAGGGATTTATTTCCACAATGTCTCGAAGACTCGACGACAATTTTAGAGGACTTATCATTAATTTAGGTTATTCAATTGAATAAACCTTATAAAGAAATGGCCTGAAATCTTGTCAGATGAAAAAGATAAAGGTGGTGAGAGAAATATTGGATGATTGTGATGCCCTGGTTGTCAAAAGGAATCATTGTATCACAAATTGACTGAAATGGACTTGGAAGGGACTACATGGGAGGTCCAAGAACCAAATTTGATTTTAAATTCTATATTTATGACAAGGCAACATTTTGAGGAACACGTGGAAATATTAAAGAGTCTATTAGCTAAAAATTTTAATAATATGACCTACTAAAAATGAAATTGAAATTTGGTTAGTAAGTTATGTAAATAAAAATGAAGATATTGAATATACACTCAACCAACTTTTGTTTAAACTAAGAGAATGATAAATCACAATATTTGATATCAAAGTTAGAAAAGAGATAAATGTTACACCAATGAAAGAATATATTGAAAATTGGTTAAAAAAAGCCTTAATCAAGATAACCGAAGAAGATCAGTTAGAGGTAGTTGGTATTGTTCGTGCAACCACAACAAGAGATGACATAAGAGGGACATCAACAAGAAAATTAAGGAGAATAGATTCCATCACAGTGAGTGATACATATCACATTCTTCCCATTTAATTTCTCTTACCTCTTAGAAAATCATCCAGTTGTGTTTTATCAGTCCCAATAAAATCATAACTAGTTTTCTGACCATTTTATCTTTTTCTTCTTTCAGGTCCAACGTTGTTCCTATTTATTTTATTTATTTTAAGGTCCATGGGAGCCTGATCCCAGTCCAAATTTCGAGAAAGGCATTTTATTTCTAAGACCATCAAAGACTATATTATTTTTTGAGAAATCCCAGAGAACAACTTCGAACATAAACTTTAATTATATATTTTGAAACTTTGATTTTGAGCATTGTATATTTAAAGTTTTTCCAATCATATTCTCTTTTTCTATCAATGAAAGTACTCTTTTAAAGTTCTCTGATATGTGGGCGTTTCATCTTTCTTTCCTTGAATGTGTAAAAAATATTTAATTTTGTGATGGATGTGATATTTATGTTACATTTTTTGTAGTTTTTATGTTTGTATAATATCTCTGAAAAATATTTTATCTTATGAGTGAAAGTTCTTGGTCCATTTCTCAGGAATTCTTGATGTATGTATATTATTTTCAATATTTTATTTGAGTGGCAAAGATTTGGAGTTTTCTATTTAGCACTCTCCCATTTTAATATTCTTGTCCCAAGATACTCAAAGATAAATCTTTAAATAATTTAAAGAGGATTACCACCTCTATAAAAACACAGGGGGATTCATATCCTCTTGAGGTTGTTATTTCAATATTAACAAATTCAAACATCAACATTTTTTGTGACCATACTGGGGAAAATAAAAAAAATATTGTTTCAAACTAGAATAAATTATGACTCAACCTCAACCTAACCAACCCCAGTTACAAGTCGGAGTAGGAAATCATACAAGTATTTTGCATCAATTATATGATTTAGTGATAACAATAGTCCAAAATCATCAAGAGCTTGAAATATCTTGGGAGACTCTTTCCCATGAAAAGGAAAGAGAAATTGCAAGAAGGAAGAGAAGACAAGATAGAAAATGAAGCTAGAATTGTACAAAGGAACAATAACAAGGAGTAAAAGTAAACAACTTCAATAAATTGGAGAAAGTTCCACCACTTAAAAAGAAAAAGAACCAATCATGGGAGATAGACAAGAAAATCCTAAGAATCATGAACAAAGGAAAAGAGTTCCACGGAGAAGGGTTAGAAAAAACCCTCTACATATTCAGGGAGAGAAACATCAGTTTCCAACTCTTCCACAAGGAGCATTTCCAACATTATCAGGAGACAAATCGGTGGACCCGAAGAAACATATGGATAAATTTTTGAGCGTATGTGAAATTCATTTGGTGGAACACGATATGTAATGGTTAGATTATTTATTCAGACATTGATATGCCTAGCCTACGAATGGTACATGTCCCTTCATGCTCAATCAATTTTATCATTTTATGATTTAAAAACCATGTTTTTAACTATGTATGCTCCTCTTATTGCATAGCATACTCTGATCACGAAGTTCACCCGAATCCATTTGAAAAAGGGTGAGAGGATTAGAGACTTCAATCTTCAATTTTTAAGAACACTCAATCAAATCGAAGAAGAACAAAAGACAAATTCTCCAGTCATACTTGGGTGTTCCAAAAATGCAATGCCCTCAAACATGAAATTTGTCATCATGGTTGCATAGATTAAAGACCTAAACGAAGCTATGCATAAAGCGACATAAATGGAATAAATGATGTTGGAAATAGAAGGTGACCCTAAAATCATTCTCGAGAAAGTCCAAAGAAAAATGGACATTCTTAGAATCTCATATCAAGGAGCATTAACTTCAAAGAAAAGTGAAGATCAAAGAGCATGAAATACTGAAAATAAAGGAGTTGGTGGAGGGATATTCAAAGAGGTAATTCATAATGTAACAAATGATCCAGAAATGACGTAAGAAACTAGGAAAAGAATGGAGATAGCACAGATGAATCAAATGATTAGACAAATGCAAAATGAATTAACAAGATTAAGAAGAAATGAAAAAAAATCTCCTAATCTGAGAGTTATTTTTCAAGAAAAAGGAGAAATCATGCTCAAGGATAGAGAATAGGTAATAGTGGTACAAATGAAGAGTTTAGATAGAGGGAACCTAGAATGCCAAATCATAATACTGTAATATTAGAAGAATTTTTTGAAGATGACATTGTTGAGAATCTTAATCAAAAGGTTGATTTTGTTCAAGAATAAATTATCGAATTTGTACAAACAGATGAAGGTGAGTCATCCATGTATATATTTGATGAACACTAAGAAATTGATAACTCTCAAGATAATGAAGTTCAAACAAGAGCACAAACAAATAAATTTAAAACAAAATAAAATGCGGAAAAAGAAAAGGAAAATATGAGACCAAATGGAGAAGAAGAAACTAAGTAGCAACCAGTTGTAAATCAAGTGAAGAATCTTCCACAAATTATGTATAATGTTCTTGATGATCTGAAAAATTTGAGAATCACTCTGCCATTCATTGAATTGGTCAAAATCCCACAGTATAGAGAAAATATTCTTAAAATATTATGAACCAAGTAATAGAATTGAGGTTGTTGTAGAAAATCCCAAGTAGTGTCAGAATATATCAATGGTTAGACCAAAAGGAAAAGTCCCACCTTTTCATATTACAATAGAAAATCATGATATGGTGCTTCATAATTGCTTGGTTGACACTGGAGAAAAAAATAATATCACGCCCTTATCAGTAATGGAAGCACTTGGGATGGGTTGTACTAATTATTATGAAATTGGAGAGAGTATATATGCAATTGACTCGAGAAAGGCTCCAGTGTATGGAGAGATTAAAGTTTTTTTTTCTTGTATAATCGATGCCCCACACATCACAATTGTTTTCACAATTATAGTTGTGGATATTCCTCCAACATATGGAGTAGTTCTTGGGATTCATTTGTCTTCGTTGATTGGAGGGTAGATCATGAATGATGAGAGTTGTATGATGTTACCAAATAAAGATGGAACAATGGTTAGAGTTCCTCGAGAACCAAGAAAACCATTTTATTTCAAGAAAAAAGACAATGAACTAATGCAACATTATATTGATTCCATAATTGGGAACTATGTTGTGCTTGATCTAGAACAACCAGACATTTCAAAGATGAAGGATAAAATTATGTTGAAGGATTTTGGAGAATGTCTTTTGATGGTTGTTGTTCCAGTTCAGGGAGTGGAGTAGGAATTGTTTTCAAAATTAACAATTCAGTTATATATCCTCATGCTATTAGGCTTGAATTTCCTTGTACAAAAAATGAGGCTGAATATGAAGCATAAATACAAGGAATGAATCTTGCACTCCAAATTAAGATTGAACATTTTCTAATAACTAGCGACTTTGAACTTGTCATAAATCACATCAGGAAAAAATATAAGATCAAAAAAGAGTGATTAATACTCTATGCCAAAAGAGTAAATGAGTTAAGGTATTCCTTCATATCATTCATTCCTATGGAAATAAATCAAAAGGATGACTCGTTGGGAGTTGTTGCATCTTTGTTTAATCCTGATGATTTTAAGAATCAAAATACTTTTCGAGTTAAGAGGATTTTCAAGCCATTAGTACTTGATAATCAAGATGATCTGCAAGTATTCAAAAATGATGAACATTTGGTTGATTTTATTGCTAACATAGATGAAAGTATTGATGATCATGCACCGATTTTGAAAAACTGTGTCAATTTTGAGTCTATTTTCACAAGAGATGATCAAGTAAAAATTCCAAATTTGAAGGAAGAAGCATCCACTAGAAAGGTGCAAGAAACTTAGAAGATAAATATTGGGGCTAAAGAATCTCCAAAATATGTAAATCTTGGGACTGGTTGCACACAGAAAGAAGTTTATCAATATACTTCCTTGTTCAAAGACTTCTTTGATGTTTTTGCATGGACTTACGATGATTTGAAAAAATATGATAATCTATATTCCAGCATATCATACCATTAAAGGAAGGGACAAATCCATTCAACAAAATTTGAGAATAATAAATCCAAAAATGAAACCATTGGTGAAAATTGAGCTGGAAAAATTGATCAAAGATGGAATAATATTCCCAATTAGGCATTCAGAATGGTTGTCGAACCCTGTCATAGTAAGAAACAAAAGTGGAGAGATTCGTTTGTGTGCTGATTTTTAAGATTTAAACAAGGAGATTATTAAAGAAAATTATCCCCTTCATAACATGGAAATTTTTCTTCAACAAGTCACTGTTTCAGCTTTGATGTCCATGTTTGATGGCTTTTCGAGATACAATCATATTTTGGTTGTAGAAGAAGAAAAACCAAAATTGCTTTCATTTCACCTTGGGAGACATATTCTTATGATTGCATGCCCTTCGGTTTGAAAAATGTTGGAGAAACCTTTCATATAGTTATGGACCATGATTTTGAATATTTGATTGGGAGATTCATGGTTGATTACCAATATGTCGATCTTACCATTCATTCCAAAAATAAGAGAAAAACACATTGAGCATCTAAGAGAATTTTTTGAATGATGCAAATTATATGGATAATCTCTTAATCCAAAGAAATGTTTATTTGCAGTTTCAAAAGGAAATGTTTTGGGACATATAGTTATAAAGGAAGGAATATACATTGATCCTGGTAGAATCAAAGCTATTAATGAATTGAATTCTCCAACGTTAAAAAAGGGAGTACAGTCATTTTTTGGAAAAAATAAATTTTGTATGAAAGTTTTTCCATGACTATGCAACAATTGTTAAGCCAATAAATGAATTATTAAAAAAGGATCAAAGATTTGAATGGACCCAAGAGATTCAAAAATCATTTACCAATATCAAGCATGCAATTACAACTTCACTTGTGTTGATTATCCCAAATGTTAGTAAATATTTCATCATATATTCTTTTGCTTCGGAAGAGACCATTGCTTCTATTCTAACACAAAGAAATCTTAAAGGGTAAGAACTCCCAATACATTTTATGAGAAAAAATCTCCATGATTATGAATTGAAGTATTTAGACATAGAGAAGCAAGTTCTTCTTTAGTCAAGGAAGTGGCTCATTTTAGAACCTATATCTTTTCATCCCATGTCATGGCATATGTTCCTACTTATGCAGTAAAAATTCTCCTTAGTCAATAATTGAGAGAAGGGAAATGGGAAAATTGATTAGCAAAAATCCAATAATATGACATTGAAATTAAGCCATTGAAAGAAGTCAAAGAATAGGGTTTGTGCAAGAATATTGCAGGGTTTGATTCACTAAATGGGGTTATATCGATTTCAACAAGATCATCTGCATCAACTCCTGAATGGTATAAGGCTATCCTTTTCTATTTAAAATATCTTCAGTTCCCAAATGATGTGTCTCCAAAAGAAAGAAGGGCACCGAAAATGAAATGAAATCAATATGTGTTAGTTGTTGAAATTTTGATTCGTAGAAATTGTGATGGAATGTTGTTGAGATGTGTTGATGCAACAAGAGCTCAGAAACTGGTGGAGGAACTTCATGAAGGGATTTTTGGTGGGAACCTTTCACCTACAACTACTACACATAGAATAATGAGAGTTGGTTATTATTGGCTAACTATTTTCAAACATTCATATTCAATGATAAGAAAATGCATTTATTTCCAAAGATTCATATTCAATGATAATAAAATGCATTTATTTCCAAAGATTCTCGAGAAAATGAAGAGGGCAACAATTCCTTTGCAACCCATATCAATAGAAGAACCATTCACACAATGGGGATTGGATGTAATTGGGTCAATCAATGTGAAATCAAGTAAATGCCATTCATATATTCTCACAACTACATATTACTTTACAAAATGGAAAGAAGCAGTAGCATTGAAAAAGGTTGATTCAGATGAGCTTATAAAATTCTTTTAAGAAATATTTTATCAAGATTAGGAGTTCCAAAAAAGTTTATCATACACAATGGATAAATATTCACTGGTTCAAAGTTTACCAAATTTTGTGGGGAATTTTGTATTATAATGGGACAATCCTCAAACTATTATCCTCAAGGAAATGGTTTTGTTGAATCCACAAATACTGCTTTGATCCAAATCCTCAAGAAAATGATTGAACTCAATCAAAGAAATTGGATTTTGAAATTAATATATGCATTATGGGAAAGTAGATTCACAGCAAAGGATAGCACTGGGATATCTCCATATACATTGGTGTATGTGAAAGAAGAAATAATGCCTATTAATCTAGAACTGAATTCTTTGACATATTCTTTGAATATCGAATATGTAGAGGAAGTTTCCCTTTTACATAGAAGATAAAATCAATTGATGAAATTGGAGGAACAACGAGTTGGAGAATTAAATAAAATGACTCAGAGACAGTAGACCATCAAGAAATATTTTTGATCAGGGCGCGACAATAAAATATTTTCAAAAGGGGAAACTGGTATTATTCTGGAAGAAAGCCAAAGAAAAACCTTCTTTAAATTTGAAGCATTATGGATTGGCCCTTATACTATTGAAAGAACCTTGGGTTATAATTCTTATTTTCTCAGGGACATGAAAGATGCAGTTCAAATGTTTCCAATTAATGGAAAACATCTCAAACCTTTTTCCTCTTTATCAATCTCTCTTTCCGTTGTACATAGTTCATCTTTTCCTTGTAAATACTTCTAAATTGTTACCGCCATTTTATTTTTCTTACACTGAATCCATGCCCAATAGTTGAGATTATGGATTCTCGGTGACCCACAGGGGGTTACATCTCACAGTTGGAGCCAGTTGTTGACCTGTATATAGGTTGATATTTTCTCTTTCTGTCTTTTCTTTACTTAGAAACAATTATCTATATATGGTGAGTTCACGGGTTGGTCTCATCATCTTCACTCAAGTTTGCTCCTCTACCATCACTAAATTGCACCTTATGTTCCATTGCACATAATTTGCACCAACATTTAGTATTTTTATTATATTCTTCACGGAACGACAAGCCCGTGGGTGTATAACATTTCTCTTATTTGTTCACTTTTTGTAATCTCAAGTTTGTTTGTTCTCTCTTTAGTACTTAGTTTTTTTCTTGAGATTTTACCTATCTCTTTCATGCTCCAATACTTAGTCTCTTAAAGGCATTTCAACTGCGGAAATAGATGTCATCTTACTACCTTGAAAAGTTTGATTTATTTTCTCCATACATCCACCATCCCACACTTAGTCATATTTTGAAGCATTTGATGAAGTCGCAGGAGCAGACTTGTTCCATTCAATTCTTTTTGTATATTTCTTTCCTTTACTCCACCGTGAATCCCCATTCCTTTCCACACTCACCAAGAAACATTTAATGCATATATTATGTGAAATGATAGTTGGTTAAATATTAATGCACTGTTATTAATGGTGTTTTCCTCAAGACCCATTTCATAAATTCAAATTAAATTCTCCTAACCATTCTTTCGGAATAAGAGCTCCAGTGGTTAATATGAAAAAAGAATTATTTTGTTATTCCAGAAAGATTGTGCATGCTTTGTTAACTCTTAATAATGATGGTGAGAAGAAGAGAAATCTTGTGTGGGGATACACTGAATACATTTACACGAGAGGACTCGAAATAGAATTGGTTAATAGCCTACATTAACTATTCTGCATTACCACCTGAAGAAAGGAATATTAATGATGTCTAGATATCAGGGATCACCAAGGAAAAGCATGTTCCAAAATTCTTTGATGCCAAAGAATTAGTAATATGGTGCACAAATAATTACGAGAAATACCAAAGAATTATCAAATTGAAAGGAAAATCCCCAATATCTCTAGCACCATCAACTTTCAACGAGATGCTCAGGTTACCAGAGCCGACAATAACCTTCAAGTTTGACAAGGACAATAATTTCATCTAAGATAAAAATGGTGGTTGGTATTTATTTCTGAAATTTCTCGAAGACCTGACGATAATGCTAGAGGAATTATCAGTAATTCAGGTTAGTCAATTGAAGAAACCTTATAAATAAATGGCCTGAAATATTGTTGGATAAAAAAGATAAATATGTTGAAAGAAATATTGGATGATTTTGATGCCCTGGTTGTCAAAAAGGAAGCATTGTATCCCAAATTGATTGAAACAGACTTGGCAGGGACTACAAGGGAGGTCAAAGAACCAAAGTTAATTTTAAATTCTATATTTATGGCAAGGAAATAGTTTGTGGAACACGTGGAAATATTGGAGAGTCTATTGGCTGAAAATTTTAATAATATGACCGAGTATACTGAAAATGAAATTAAAAGTTGGTTAGTAAGTTATGTAAATAAAAACGAAGATATTGAAGATATTGTCCACAAAATTTTGTTTGATTTAAGAGAATTAGAAATAAAAATATTTGATATCAAATTTAGACAAGAGATAAATGTTGCATCGATGAAAGAATATATTGAAAATTGGTTGAAATGATCTTTAATCAAGATAACCGAAGAAGATTAGTTAGAGGTAGTTGGTATTGGTCATGCAACCACAACAAGAGATGACATAAGAGGGACATCAGCAAGAAAATGAAGGAGAATATATTCCATCAAAGTGATTAATAAAAATCACATTCTTCCCATTTTGTTTCTCTTCCCGCTTGGAAAATGATCCAGTTGTGTTTTATCAGTCTCAAGAAAAGCATAACTGGTTTTTTGACCATTTTGCTTTATATTATTTCAGGTCCATCCTTGTTCATGTTTATTTCTTTATTTTAAGGTCCATGGGAACATGATCTCAGTCCAAATTTGGATGAAGACATTTTATTTCTAAGACTGTCAAAGCCTACATTAATTTTTGAGAAATCAAAGAGAACTACTTCGGGGATAAACTTTAATTATATCTTTTGAAACTATGATTTTGAGCATTGGATATTTAAAGTTTTTTCTATCTTATTCTCTTTTGTGATCAATGAAAAGACTCTTTTAAAGTTCTCTAATATGTGGTCCTTTCATATTTATTTCCTTGAATGTGATAAAAAATATTTAATGTTGTGATGGATGTGATATTTATGTTACATTTTCTATAGTTGTTATCTTTGTATAATATCTATACAAAATATTTTATCTTATGAGTGAAGCTTCTTGATCCATTTCTCAGGAATTATTGATGTATGTATATCAGTTTCAATATTTTATTTGAGTGATAAATATTTGAAGTTTCTTATTTATCACTCTACCATTTTAATATTCGTGTCCCAAGATACTCAAAGATAAATATTTAAAGAATTTAAATAGGATTACCACCTCTATAAAAACACAGGGTGATTCATATCCTTGTGAGGTTGTTGTTTTGATCTTAATAGATTCAAACATCAATAGTAGCATAAAACATATTGATGGAAACCATACAGGTATAGAATTGGTCATGTCAATATTGCAGGAGTGTTGGAAGGGAATTGGGTAAGAATTCAGTTAGTCATGCTTGATATTTTTATGATGACATTTGAATGCATGCATGTGATTGATACCTAATTGAGATAAAGGAAAGACACCTTGGATATGTAAGGATTGTTAGAATATTTTGATGAATTCATGAGTTAGTATGTGATGATTGAGTTGGGTAAGAGTTAATAACCAAAGTGAATGAGTATTACAGATGTTTGGCGAATGGATGCCATATTATGTAACCATGTTTTGTTGGATTTGGGAATATTTTAGCATTGAAAAGGTGTCCAATGGTCTCCCCACATGTGTCGGTATAATGGATTGTAACCTTCTTGGTAGCAATGAAGAGCACCATGAGAAGAGGAAGGGTTTCCCCAGGTACCATTGAACCTTTAAAATCATGATTTGGAAACTGTTCTACAGGCCAACCTTGCACCTATATAAATATGAAATTTATACACATATCATTTTGAAATTTAGATATGTTGTATCCAAATATGTCTTCTCTAAAATTCCATAGCTTTGACTGAATTCCAATGTACCAACAAAACATTATGGTAACTTTCCCAAAACTTCTTGTTTTTCTCCTTTTCAAGACAGTGAACTTGTACATATTTGTATGTGTTCAATTTTCCAGATCTAATTTTGAAATTTTAAAATAAAATAATATGGTATATGTCCTATTCAAAAGAATAGTGTCATTCAATTTTGATCAATAAATAATCATATATGTTTGTCTTATCTAGAACACCTATTTGAGACTAGTTTTAGGGTTAGTCAAAATCCCTAACTTCAAAAGAATATAACTTCAAAATTGTAGTGAATAATAATATGAAATTTTTATTAATAGTACTTAGCTATGTCACCTCAATCTCTTAAAAATTTAGCTATCTTATTATTCCCATAAAAAAATTATAGAATATATTCCAATATGACTCATTTGGGACTAATTTCAGGACTAGTCAAAAACCCTATTTTCCACAACCTATATTTCTCGCATTATATCTAACCATAACCTAAAAAATCTAACTCTAGTACATCACTATGTTTCCTCGTGATCTCAAAAATTTCACTATTTGAAACTTCACCCAAAAAAATTATAGAAAAAAAAATCCAAGATTACTCTTTTGAAGGAGCAAAACAATATGATTGTATGCTTTAGAACCAAATGTTAAGAAATAAATGCCCAACGATATGGATTGAATCATCATACAATTTTTCATATATCTTGGTACTTTCTAGGTGGAAAAAATTGGAGAAAACAACTTGTAGGGCCATTTTAGTGGTAGGTCCCAATTTGGAAAATTAGGGTCCAAAACCTTCTGAAACCATTTTGAGGAATTAAATAATTTTTTGGGGGGTTTCAATGTCTAGAATTTTTTCACACATACATGATGGTGTTCTACACTCCAATACCTTTCCAATGATGAGTAGAATGCCTCAATATGAGCTCATATGAAAAAGTTATGCCTCCCACAAGTTGATCTACCTTGTTGACCACCATGCTACAAATGGAGGCCACATCAACCCCCATTGCTCATACATATGGGGATATCCAAGTGTGTGATTTCAAGAATAATATATAAGGACCAAACGTGATCACTAATTAAGGGTTAAGGAATTCAAAACCCTAACCCTAGATGGCTATTGGGCTATGTTAAATATTGGGTCACTAGAAGGAGAAAGGGGTTCCATTCTTTTGTATGATACTTGTTCTATAGTTGATAAGATCATACAAGGAGTGGTATTTTGAGAGAATAACATGGGAGGTAGAATATTCTATAGAAATCATTCAAGCCACAATGTCAAAGGAAACTCCATAGTGAGTGCTTCTTTCTTTGTACTTGCTTTCCATAACAGGATAAAAGAGAGAAGAGCGTAGGCCTCAACTTCTAGCTAAGTTTTCTCCCCTATTGGGTTTCCCAGGATACATCTTGTGTTCAATTGTGTGGATTGTGTGTATATTTTTTCCTATTATTTTATTTTCGTATTGAATTATTTTCATAAATTCAAGCAAATCTAGTAATTAATTAATCTGATATCTAAGGAAAATTAGTTTGCATAGTATAATATTTCATAATATTATAAGATATATTGTGACAAGTTGTTCCAGTGGAATATCCACGACACTTTATAGATCATATTGGTATCAAATATAATCTTATTTGCAATATTTTTGGAAAGTTTCAGGACCCAAGAATTTTCTTAAGAATAAAGTGGAAAAACCCTAGCCATGGCAGTGATTCACAACAACCCTCGAGATCCAAAAGAAATGATATTTTTTTACGTTAGAAGAGAAATTAACTTACACATTTCTCAATATGGCCCTCCTCATGGTGGATCTAGTAAGAAATCTCGGACGATAGGTTAGAGGCTCTAACTTAGAGATCATATCAATATTTTTTAGGGGAAACTGAGAGAAAATGAAGACCCAAAAAAGGAGTCGAGGAAAGAGCCCAAGAAAGAGAAGCCACACTCCAGTGCCATTACCCCTTCATAGTACTTATTTAAAATGGAAGAAAACATAGATATAAAACCATACCAAGGTGGGATAGATGCATTAAATTTGAATAATTAGTTGCAACAATTAGAGGTCTATTTCATTGTTCACAATATAGACGAGGGGAAGAAGATTTCATTTGTCTGACTAAAATTAGAGGGCCATTCATTAAATTGGTGGGAAATCCACACAAAGACACTTAGGATAGAGTGTTATCCATCAGTAACTAAGTGGGAGTATTTAAAAACCCTCATTAAGTCCCAATTCTACCTTATTAGGTATGTAGAGGACCAATGGATCTGTTGGAATTACTTCAAGCAAAGGCAAGGGAAATGTGTGTAGGAGTACACCATTGAATTCAAAAATATGGATATCATGTTATGTATCTCTCCAAAGAACCTAGATGTAATCCTCAAGTATTTGGGGGGTATACATAGTCATTTGTGAAAACAAGTGATTATCTTCAATCCCAAGATAGTTGATGAGGCATATGTGAAAGCATAATATCTGGAAAATATAGGCCAAGAGAAAGGACAACAAAGTGTTTCCAAGAAGAAACAACACCAAGATACTTCCAAGGAGGGGAATAAGAATTGGAAATGGAAAGACAAGAAGACGACCACCACTACACATCAGTGCAAGGATCTAATTAACCATTTAAAACATTACAATATCGATGGTCACATTAAAGAAAAGTGTTGGAAACTACATCCAGAGCTAAAACTTAATAATTGTAAGAAGGATTCCAAGAAGAAGAAACTTATAGATATGGATTCAAGCAATCAGGTAGAGATAAGCTCAAATGTGTATGAGAAGATTTCTTGCACTTCATTGCAATAGGAGGTGAATCTGAGTAGCCTTCATCACAAGGAAGAGAAGGAGATAAAAAACTCTTCCATGTCAAGATGCAGGTCAAGAATACCAAGGTAGGCCCTATTTTTTATTCTGGTTCACATGACAATATCATAATATTCTATATGGTTAGTGATGCAGGAGCATCGCCAAAAAAGCACAAGCGAAGGACAACTATGCACACTAGTGCACATTTTGAAGAAATTTTAAATTTTGAAGGGAGCGTATCATGCAAAATTTTTGAAAGGAATTGTAATTAAAGAACCTCTTTAATGTTTTGGAGTTGGATGGTTCATGAATACATCAGAGAATGTATTTTGTTTTAATGTAGCTGAGTGCAATACAGATTCTATGTGGTTGATCTGATTTGTCTGTCACAAATATTTATTGTAATAAATATTAGTAGTTGATATATTTTAATTCAATAGGATAGATTTAGAGTGGTTGGAGGGAAGAGCTCGAAGAGCCCTCTTGTATAAAGCTTTGTATTGTTACCCAGTAGAGGTTGTTGGCTCTCTATTTGTTGTTGAGAGGCTGTTGAATCTATTGTATAGGTTGTTGTTGAAGTTGTTGTTAGCACTCTAGTTATTGAGAGTTGTTGCCATTGTAGTTGAGAGTTGAGAGCTACTGAGAAGCAGTGTATGAACATATGTATATTCTAGTTGAATGAATATAATAGAGGATCATTGTCCCAAATGTATGGTGTTGATGCGTCTATCAGAATGAATGAATGGTAGACTTTCTGTTTATTTGGAATTCTCTGGTATTTCTTATTCTTGTGTTTATGTATGCATTTACATGGCTAAATGTATGAACTTATGAATATTTATATAAGTTTCAATTGTTTCTCTTCTACGAGAAAGTGAAAGTGTGCATAGTGTTGACAAGGAGTGCGTTCACAGAGTCTGTTTAGACTCATAAGCTTAGAAGAGTTAACATGAACTTATCCATGCAAGGAGTACATAGCGTACGCAAAGAGTTCGTGACCGAGTATTCTGAATCAGAAGCTCAGGAGGAATAGCAAGAACTATCCATAGAGTGGATGGGTTTCAGAGGAGAACTTGTTGCAAGGCATGCAAAGGTTAAAATTTGACTAAGTGTCAAAAGGAGTATTCTAAGGAGATAAGAGTTTGAGGAAGAACAAGCTCAGGAGGAAGAGTGGCGAGAAATATTCAAAAGGAGAAGTCCTTTAAGGTTTCCCAATCTCAGAAAAGTGATATCTGTCCATGGGGGATTGGAGTCATTCCAGACAGTTAGATCTTGGAGGAGTCACAAGACGATTAGTCATGATATTATTCAGAGGTTAGAGTTCAGGACACTTCAAGGTATTGAAAGGTGGGATCGCTAAAGTCACGAAGCGAATATTAACCGTTGGCTACGAGGAGACGTGTGGCAACATATTAGAGAATCCAAGAGTTAGAGATCTGGAGGAAGTAAGTGTGGAGCGAGTAAATTTTCGTGAAGTTGCGAAACCCAAAACACAACTGGACCATTAGATCCAGGGAGACACGTGGAAGAGACCCATGAGTTCGGAGGAGGTTGTTTTGAAAGGAAAAAAAAGAGGAGGTTGTTGTATTGTTGGAGCCCAAAGTGGCGAAGGGTTGGCATGAGGTTATAGCCCGCAGTCACAGAGGAGAAGGAGTCTAGCATGAGACTAGTACTCACCATCGGTGTCGTCAAGCGTCGGAGAGCGGAGTTTCAAGTAGTCTGAACTTTCACGTGACATCATGGGGACCTATGTGAGTGTATGAATTGCTCAGGGTCTGTTGAAGGCCTGAAGAACCAATTCGGTTCGAGGAATTTGAAGATCCGAGACTGGGAGGTCTCATAATCCCCAGGAGGGAAGGGGGTTGTTGCATCAAGACTGGTATTAGAGCAGATACATAATTGATTTATGTAGGTAAAGGAGACAAGGAGGTAGGATAATATCAATGAGTGGTATCAGATACATCAACACAGTGCCACCTAGGAGATGTGTAGAGCCACCCATAGAAAATATAGCTATGGAAAGAGAAATGAGAGAAATCAGAGCAAGGCTAGATGTCATGGAAACAACACAAAGAAGAGAACCTAATGATGGAGACTTCAATGATGCAGAGAATGAAGAAGTGGAATTTGAAGAAGTTGTAGCAGAGGATGCTACGGAAGAGAGCTTACTAAAAGCAGTTGTTAAGTTGGGATCTAGAGAAAAGATAGACATCCCAATGTACGAAGGTAATTTAGACGTGGAAGAATTGCTTGATTGGATATGAGAAATGGATAAGTATTTAGAATGTGAAAATGTTGATGAGGAGAAAAATGTGAAACACGTTGTCACCAGGTTGAAAGGACATGTAACACTATGGTGGGATGAATTACAGGCTGACGGGAGGAGCAAAGACAAAAAAAAAGATTAAGATTTGTGATCAAATGGTAGCCAAGCTAAAGGATAAATTCATACCCAAGGACTACCATATAAATATGTTCAGGAGATTGCAGAACCTGAGACAGAAGGGAATGACTATGAAGGAATACATAGAGGAGTTCTACAAACTGAACAGGCTAGACAAAGAGAGAGGGATGAGGAAAAATTTGCCAGGTACATCAATGGCCTGAGATATGAAATCCAGGATGAGATCCGCATGATGATAGTAAGGACAGTAGAGGATGCATACCAGATTGCATTGAAAGCCTAGGAGAAGTTGGCCAAGAAGTAGAGTCAACAAAATAGAGGTAGAAGTTTGAATAGAGGAAAAGAAGTTTCCCATGACAAGACACAGAATCCCAAAGGTGAGGTGGAGAAACCACATAGTCACTCTGAGAGAGGAGGAAGTTCCCGAGGAAGGAAGAGTGGTGGTAGAAACTCTTTTCCTAGAGGAATAGGAAGAGGTAGACGAGATGAGATAAAGTGTTATGCCTGTGGAAAGGTAGGACACATGTCTTGGGAATGTCCCGAGAAAAATAAAGAAGGAGGTGAAGCTCACATTTCGGAAGCGCAAAAGCGAGATGTTAAGGCAAAAGGTGTTGAATATGGGAGATCTTTGATGATGAAGAAATTTCTCTTAAATCCAAAGACAGAGGTTGAAAATCTGGTGTAGAGGAATAGTTTGTTCATGACAGCTTGCAAGACTAAAGACAGAGTTTGCAAGGTGATAATTAACAGTGGGAGCACTGATAACTTAGTATCCATAGAGATGATGGAGAATTTAGAGCTAGAGACGACTGTACATCCAACGCCATATAAAGTCTCATGGTTGTAGAAAGTTCATAAGGTAACAATCACTAAACAATGCCTGGTTGAATTTAAAATAGGAGGATACAAAGATGAAATTCTATGTGATGTGATTCACATGGATGTATGTCATGTTTTGTTTGGAATACCATGGCAGTATGACAGGAATTTCATTCACGATGGGAGAAAAAATACTTATACCTTGGAGAAGAATGGTAGCACACATATGTTTCTGCCAATTGAAGAGAAGAAAGTGAAGGAAGAAGCCAACATGAGTATACTTCTCATGAGTGGGAAGGAACTCCTGAGTGAAGTTAAGAAGGAACAGGAGATGCAGTTTGTTGTAGTAAGGAAGCCAGAGTTTATGCTTACAAGTACTTATATGGAGGATTTTCCTGAGGAAATTTAGGAGTTGTTGGAAAATTTTGTTGACATAGTTGTGGATGAGTTGCCAAGCTCATTGACACCTATCAGAAGTATCAACCATTACATTGACTTGATACCAAGAGCAAGCCTGTCGAACAAGGAAATGTACACACTGACACCTCAAGAGAATGAGGAGGTGAAAAGACAGGTTCGGGATTTGTTAGACAAAGGTTTGGTTAGAGAAACCTTGATTCCATGCACAAAACCAACTATGTTGAGTCCAAATAAGGACGGAGGATGGAGAATGTGTATAGACTCAAGAGACATAAACAAGATCATCATTAGGTACATATTTCCATTGCTGAGGATGGATGACGTAATGTATTGTTTAAGTGGAGCGAACTATTTTTCAAAAATAGATTTGAAAAGTGGATATCACCAGATAAGGATGAGAGAAGGTGATGAGTGGAAGACAACCTTCAAGACAAATGAGGGATTGTGTGAATGCCTTGTTATGTCGTTTGTCTTAATGAATTCCTCAAGTACTTTTATGAGGTTGATGAATGAAGTGCTGAAATATTTTATTGGAAATTTTATCTGGATGATATACTAGTCTTCAGTAAAACTGAATAAGAGCATCTGAGGCACTTAACATTAGTAATAAAGAGGTTACAATGGGAGACGCTATTGATAAATTCAAAGAAATCCTCTTTCATGAAGACAAAACTCATTTATTTGGGTTTTTTTATCTCTTTGAATGAATTGAAGATGGATCCCGAAAAGGTTAAAGCAATCAAAGAATGGTCATCACCAAAGAGTATATTTGAGGTAAGAAGCTTCCATGGATTAGCAAGTTTCTATCAGAAGTTCGTCGAAAATTTTAGTGAGAATGGTGCACAAATGATGGATATAGTGAAGAAAAGAAATAAGTCTTTCAAATGTACAGAAGACCCTAAGAACAACTTCAATATATTGAAGGAGAAGATAACAAAACAACTAATTCTGGTTTTGCCAGATTTCGGGAAGACATTTCAGGTGAGATTTGATGTGAGTGGAGTTGCAATTGGAGTGATCTTGAGCCAAGATAATAGGCTTGTTGTGTCTTTCAGTGAGAAGTTGAATGATCCTAAAAGGAAATACTCCACATATGATAAAGAGTTCTATGCCATAATTCAAGCCTTGAAGAAATGGAGGCAGTATCTTGTTCCAAAGGAGTTTGTTTTGTATAGCGATAATCATGATTTACAATTCATAACCAGAAAACAGAAGTTAAACCAGAGACATGCCAAGTGGATAGAGTTTATGCAAATTTTCACTTTTTTCATTAAACATATTTATGGTAATCCTAACAAGGTTGTTGATGCATTGAGCGGGAGATGTCTAATTTTGCAGGAATTTCAAGTGAAGACCTTGGCATTCGACCACCTTAAGGAAATGTATCATGATGATCCAAATTTTAAAGAAGCATGTGAAGCATGTGAGAATATTGTTCTCAGAGACAGAAGCCAGTGGGCCGAATATCTGATTCAAGATGGGTTTTTGTTCAAAGGATGTCAGTTGTGCATACCAAAGTGTTCGATGAGGGAGCATTTGATGAAGGAAAAAACACAGTAGAGGTCTAGCCAAACATTTTGGCCATGAAAAAATGCTTGCACAATTGAATCATTCATATTGGTATGAGAGTAGAGGTGAAAAGGTTTGTGAACAAATGTAATATTTTCCAGTATGCAAAGGGGAAGAGACATAATACTAGGTTGTATCAACCATTTCCTATTCCAGAGAGACCTTGGGATGCAATAAGAATGAATTTTGTGTTGGGATTGTTGAGGACACAGAAGAAGTGATTCCATATTTTTTGTAGTTGACATATTTTCAAAGATGGCACACTTTATCCCATGCCAGAAAACCAGTGATGCAATGCACGTTGCTAACTTGTTTTCAAAGAAGTTGTAAGACTCCATGGATTGGCTAGGAGTATTGTTTCAGAAAGGGATACCAAATTTGTTGGTCATTTATGGAGAAAATTTTGGAAGAAGATGGGAACAAAACTATCCTTTAGTTCTGCATATCACCCTCAAATAGATGGACAGACTGAAGTGGTGAATCAAAGTTTAGGAGATTCGCTGAGAAGTTTGGTCACTAAACATCATAGTCAGTGGGATCAGATTCTAGCACAAACACAGTTTGCATATAATGACTCAGTGAACATAAGTACCTAAAAAAATTCATTTCAAATAGTGTATGTAATGAATCCAAGGGGAGTGTCAGAGTTAAGATATTTGGAGCAGAGTGAATTTAGGAGCACGAGACTCGAAGACTTCACTGCAAAAATGCAGGAACTTCATAATCAAATCAATGAGCAACAATGAGTATAAACACAGAGATGATCAACATAGGAGAAAAATTTAGTTTGAAGTTGGATATCAAGTTCTAGCACATATTAAGAAGGAGAGGTTCCCAAGGGGAACATATAATAAACTAAAATTGAAAAAGATAGGATCGTGCAAAATCCTAAGAAAATTTGGTGAGAATGCTTATGAGGTAGAGTTGTCAGAAGATGTGGGTATATCACCCATATTCAACATTGCAGACCTGTATCCTTACAGGGAATATGGAACTGGAGGACCCAAATATTAGAAGGAGATCCAGTGGAAAAAGTATATGCCTGTAGCAAAAAAGTCGCAGATGGAGCAAATCATAGATAGATGAATTGGTAAGAAGACCAAAAGGAAAACATATTTTGATTATTTCGTAAAGTGGAAAGGACGATCAGTAGAAGATGGAAGTTGGGTGAGCGAAGAAGATATCCAAAAGCATGGAAGGTCAGTGTAGGATCTCATGGACAAGAGTCCATGAATTTTTTCAACCAGAGGAGTATGATTCAGGAGCATCTCCAACAAGGCACAAGCAGAGGACAGCCAGGCGTACTAGCACGCATTTTGAATAAATTTTAAATTTTGAAGGGAGCGTATCATGCAATCTTTTTGAAAGGAATTGTAATTAAAGAACCTCTTTAATGTTTTGGAGATGGATGGTTCATGAAGACATCGGAGAATGTATTTTCTTTTAATGTAGCTGAGTGTAGTATAGATTTGATGTGTTTGATCTGATCTATTTGTCACAAAGATTTATTGTAATAAATATTAGTAGTTGATAGCTTTTAATTCGATAGGATAGCTTTAGAGTGGTTGGAGGGAAGAGTTCAAAGAGTCCTCTTGTATAAATCTTTGTATTGTTACCCAGTAGAGGTTGTTGGCTCTATAGTTGTTGTTGAGAGGCTATTGAATCTATTGTATAGGTTGTTTCTAAAGTTGTTGTTAGCACTCTAGTTATTAAGAGTTGTTTCAATTGTAGCTGAGAATTGAGAGCTATTGAGAAGCAGTGTATGAACAAATGTATATTCTAGTTGAATGAATATAACAGAGGAGAATTGTCCCAAATGTATGGTGTTGATGCATCTATTGGAATGAATGAATGGTAGACTTTCTGTTTATTTGGAATTCTTTGTTATTTCTTGTTCTTATGTTTATGTATGCATTTACATGGCTAAATGTATGAACTTATGAATATTTATATAAGTTTCAATTGTTTCTCTTCTACGAGAAAGTGCAAGTGTCCATAGTGTCTACAAGGAGTGTGTTGACATAGTCTATTTCGACTCATAAGATCAGAAGAGATAACGTGAACTTATGTGTGCAAGGAGTGCATAACATCCACGAGGATTGTGTGACCAAGTCTTATGACTCAAAAGACCAGGAGGAATAGCGAGAATTTTCCATAGAGTGTTTGGATTTCAAAGGAGAAACTATTGCAAGGCATGCACAGGGTGAAATTCGACTAAGTGTCAAAAGGACTATTCTAAGGAGACAAGAGTTCAAGGAAGAACAAGCTCAGGAGGAAGAGTGGAGAGAAATATTCAAAAGGAGAAGTCCTTTAAGGTTTCCCAAACTCATTAAAGTGATATCCGTCCCGGGGGGATTGGAGTCATTCCAGACCACCAGATCTGGGAGGAGTTGCATGAAGGTTAGTCGTGAGATATTTTGGAGGTCGGAGTTCGAGACACTTCGAGGTATTGAAAGGTGGGATCACCGAAATCGTGAAGTCACAAAGTGAATCTTAACCGTCGGCTGTGAGGAGACTCGTGGAGATAGATTAGAGAATCCAGGAGTTATATATTCGAAGGAAGTAAGTGTGGAGCAAGTGAATTTTCATGAATTTGTGAAACCTGAAACACAGCTGGACCATTAGATCCAGGGAAAAACATGGTAGAGACTCGTGAGTTTGGAGGAGGTTGTTTTAGAAGGAAACATAAGAGGAAGATGTTGTATTTCTAGAGCCCGAAGTGGCGGAGGATTGGCCTGAGGTTATAACTTGCAGTCATAGAGGAGAAGGAGTCTAGTGTGAGACTAGTACTCACCATCAATGTCGTCAAGCGCCGGAGAGCGAAGTTGAAAGTAGTTTGAACTTGCATGTGACATCAAGGGGATTTGTGTGAGTGTACTAATTGCTCAAGGTCTGTTGAAGGCCCTAAGAACCAATTCAGTTTGAGGAATTTGAAGATCCGAGACCGAGAGTTCACAGAATCCCCAGGAGGGAAGGGGGTTGTTGCATCAATTAGAAATCTTAGGTTGGAGGTTCATGATCATCCTAACCCATATTCATTGGGGTGAGTATAAAATGATGCATATATCAAGGTCATGAAATAGCAT
>JASDQU010108344.1:32416-55709 GCA_032191745.1 Picea mariana
GTCCTGTGGTAACTGAATCTCCGTGCCCTATTTCAATCTGGTGCTCTTCATCCTCCGAGTCTATGTAAGGAAGATTAAAAATGCTTTTGTTCACTAGGGATTCTTTGGCCTTTTCTTTTTCACTGTTGAAGTTCAATTTCTTCTTAGTTTTATTAAGCTTAGAGGAAGGAGAGGGTTGATTAAATGGAACTAGAGAGATATCTATCCTCCTCCTCTTTCCACTTCTGGGAGTAGAAGACTTCTTGGAATGAGGACTCTTTTTAGCCTCTTGTTGTACATCAGGCTAAAAATCATTCCAGAAAAAGAAGTAATTCCACTCTTTACCTCTTCTTTGCAACAACTCACAAACCAAAATTTTAATTAGACTGTGGTGGGATAGTCTACCTGCAACTTTATTGGGCTTGGCCTTGACTTGATGAGCCATTTTGGATAAGCTTCTGTGGAGAAAATAAGGCATATTGAGTGGGTTTCTACCAGTAAAATGATTCATGAGTTTGAAATGGTAAATCATCACCCTATTGTATCTACCTTCACAAGTTATGTAGACCATAATGGCTTTTAGTAACTGCTGCCATTTTTCTTCAAGGAAAGGCACAGGAATGTCTTTCTTCCATATCAAACCCCTATGTTCTGGTTTCAAATAAGATCTAAGTTCAACATTCTTAGTGACAATAGTTTTAAACCAATTTTCTCCAGTCCTGGGAAGCTCTGTCACCTCGGTTATGAGAGCTTCATATACCTCGAATTCATCTCGACCAATGACTTCTTTATTTCCATTGAAATTGAAGGAAAAGGCTTCTTCCACCTGCTAGTGAGAACTCTGTAATTTTTTACAAAAATTATAACAACATGCGTCCCTGAAAAATTGGCATACCTCCGGGTGTGATTCCAAGTAGCTAATATCGTCAAGCTCTTTCCTCGGGCTTGATCCTCCTTTCTTCATCTGTCGCAATGCTTCTGTACACCTGTGATCGAAAAGAAAACGGATTTTAGGGGAAAGATACACAGCGTAGAGTTAGGGAGATTTGGCTCGGCTTTGATAGGGATGAGAAAATTGAGGCAAGCTTTAGAACGTGGCACTAATTACAAGGAATGCGACATAATGGTTTGTGATTTGGAGCAATCATGGTCGATGACTATAATGATGGAGGGTACGTAAGCATATTTTTTGATGAAACAAGGATCCAAAAAGATTCGCTATATCATAAAGAGATCAGATCTCGATCATGAATGGTTCGTTCTCCTATATTTTTGGTGGCTAAATGCAATAATAAAACTTCAAACCTGACGGTTTAAATGTGTGAAAGGACGTGCTGACTCCTCCCCTGCTCCTAGGATGTCAGTGGCTAAAATAGCCCTGAATTCCTTTGTTTTAGCTACCAAAAGCTAAGGCTTTTGGTGGTTAATGAACAATCGAAATGTTCGCCTAAGCCACCGAAACATGAGCTTTTAACTAGATCAAAAGAAAACTAAGAGAAATTTTATTCTAACTTTATTACATGCATAGAGCTCTAAAAACTGAGCTTTAAAAAATTAAAAATGTATTTTTTTAAAAGACATCCTATCACCTAAAGTGACATAACTCGATTGATTTATTTGAGGAGATAACACTAGATCCTATTGGGGGTGAAATCCTCCCTGTGAGGTTTCAAGAACCACAGAACCAATGCCTTTCCTGTAAAACGAAAATTCAAACCTATCTACTAGTGTATCCATTGGGCATGGAGTTATTTTGCAAAAACAAAAAACTAAAAATAAAATTTACAATGACGAGGCTTTGAAGCCTTAGATGAAATAGAGTTTCAAAAAATGCCCATTGACTGAGCCAGCAAACATTTCTTCACCTTCCATACTTTGTAGAATGAAGGTGTTGTTGTGTTGTACTTGAGTTATCATGAAAGGACCGGTCCATAAAGAATCAAACTTGTCATGCTTTCCTTTATCTTGTCTGAGGGCATCCCATTTCAGAACCCAGTCACCAACCTGAAAGTTGTCCACCTTTTCTTTTCTGTCAAAAGTATCTTTGATCCTCTTTTGATGAGCTTCTAATTTATCCACCAGTTGTTCTCTAACCTGCTGCAATTCTACCAAGTCAAGCATTCTTCTTACCATATCATTTGATCCAGTTTGTTCCCCATAAAATAATTTAGCCACTGGTAGAACTAGCTGAATGGGGAAAATGGCATTAGTGCCATAAACCAGTTTGAAGGGAGAAGTTCCTATGTATTTATTGTTAGTCACTTTGTCTGCCCAAAGAGAAAACTTTAGTTTGGAATCCCATCTCCTTTGATTGTCCTCCAACAGCTTTCTGATGATTCTGACTAGACTCTTATTGGATGACTTGGCAAGACCATTGCCTTGAGGGGAGTAGGAAGTAGAGTGTACCAATTGAATGCCCATTGATTTACATATGTCAACCAATGCATCATCTTTGAAGGTTGTTGCATTATCTGTCACTAGCCTTTTTGGGCAACCAAATCTGATCAGAATGTTTTCATAGAGAAACTTCATGACCACCTGATGAGTGGAATTTCTAGTGGGGATTGCCTCTATCCACTTGGTAAAATAGTCAGTGGCTACAAGGATCCACTTATGCTGACCACTAGATGAAGGATTAATATTGCCTATGAAATCTAAGCCCCACTACTGAAAAGGACCATTCACTACAATAGGTCTCAGGGGTAGAGATTTTAGTTGTTTTCCTGTGAATCTTTGGCACTTATCAAAAGATTTCACAAAGGCGCACACATCTGAAAAAAGAAAAGGCTAGTAATACCCATCCCTTAGGATTTTATGAGTTGTGGTCTTCCAATAATGATGGCCTCCACAAATACTCAAATGAAACTGATTCATGACTTCAGCTGCCTCTTCTTTGTCTAAACATATCAGTAGTAAACCAGTAGGATCTTTCCAATACAAAAGATTATCATTAATGAAAAATTTAATTGCTCTCAGCTTAAGGGCTCGGGCTTGAGCCATGCTAAGTTTAGGAGAAACCTCCAACTTCTGTAAAAAATGAACAATACCTGAATACCACTCACATGAAGACAAATTCTCGGCCACCTGCTGGTTGTCATGTTTCTCTTCTGCTACTACCCCTATCTGCAAACTTGTTGAACTTTGCCCAATGAAATTTATATCCAAAAGATCACATTTCTCTTCTGTCATGAGCTTGGAAAGGACTTGGCCTTTTACCATCTTAGTGGGATTCACTTCTATGTCAAACTCAATCCGCTTTGCGATCCATTTAGCTCTATTTCCATCAATATCAGGCTGGGTCAAGACATCCTTCACAGAGGCTAGAGGAACATAGGCCACAAGCTTTGCATGGAGGATATAAATTCTGAAATCTTTTAATGAATTAATGAGAACATAAGCTTGTTTTTCTATAGGATCATACCTTAGTTCAGCATCCCTGAGTGATTTATTGAAGAAATCCACCGGGTGATCAAGACCTTGATCATCTTTTTGTAACAAGACTGCTGCCACTGTGTCATAAGAAGCAAAAGAGAAAATATAGAAATTCTTGGTGTAATCCGGACTGATTAGAGTGGGAGATTCCATGACAGCCTGTTTGATATCCTGAAATGAACTTCTTGCATTGTCTTTCCATTTTATCTTGGATCCCTTTTTTAGCGTAGAGGTTATATGTTTCACTAACTCAGCGAAATTAGGAATAAACCTTCTAAAAAAATTTATCTTACCGAGTAGGGATTGGATATCCTTCTTTGACCTTGGTATGGATAACTTATGAATTGCTTCCACCTGAGCTAGATCAATTTTCACTCCCTCTGCTGAAACAATGTGGCCTAGGAGCTTACCCTTCTCGAGAGAAAATTGATACTTTTTGGGGTTCAGCGAAATCCTGAACCGTCTACATTTCAAAATACTCTTTTCAGATGCTTCAGATGCTCTTCATGACTACTAGAATAAACTGTGATATCATCAATATAGATGAGGAAAAACTTGTCCTTCTCTCCCATGAAAGCTATGTCCATGGCCCTCTGAAAAGTGGCCCCGGCATTCATTAGCCCGAATGGTATCTTGACGTACATGAAGGTACCCCAAGGAGTAGTAAAGGCAGTTTTTTCTTGGTCATCAGGGTGTACAGAAACCTGGTTATAGCCTGAGAAGCCATCTAGGAAAGACATGATAGTGCCCCCTGAAATTCTTTGCAGCAAGTGTTCCATCTTGGGTAGGGGATAGTTTTCTTTCTTGGAGCATTTATTTAAGTTTCTAAAATCAACGCATAACCTAATCTCACCATTTTTCTTTCTCACTATTACTAGGTTTGCAATCCATTTGGAGTATCTTAATGGGATTATGATTTTGGCATCGAGGAGATTTTTGATTTCTTTTTCAATTACAGCCAATAAGAGAGGATTGATAGGTCTCAGCTTCTATTTGAAAGGGATGGTGTCTTTCTCAAGGGGAATCTTATGTTGAATGACATCAGGATTATAGGTTTTCAGATCGTTGTATTTTCAGGAAAAAACATCAGCAAATTCCTTTATAATTTTGCAATATTCCGACCTCTGGTCAGTAGTTAATTCAGTGGACAGATTTATGAATTTAGGGTGAATTTGGCTTCCTATATTGTGCTCATGAACAACAGTATCCTTCTCCTTCTTATCAGGTTTGTAGGGGACATCGTTTTGGTCAAAAATATTCTCAAGAGGCACCAAACCCCAAGGTATGTAATTATTGGGCAGCTGAACAATATCATGTTGACCCATTTTTGTTTTTAGCTTAGGATTTTTGGATTCCTCTACATTTTGATTTTCCTGGTCAATATGCATATCAGAAAATTCATCTACCACCTGGAGAAATCTACTAAGCTCATCATCATCTTCAAAGACTTTCCAATATTTGATATTGTCAGGCAGGGATGGTCTGTATTTGACTTAGATTTCATAATTCAATCTATGAGGCATGGGAGGAATGAACATACTGGCTCAGACATCAAGGGAATCGGCAAGGTGATTCATAGCTCTGGGTATATAAGAAATATCAAAAATGGAAAAAGAGTCCTGATTTTCCATACGTTATCCCTATAAGCTTTCAACTTGACATGTTTTGCTTGGAAAGTACTATTCACTTGCTGTATGATGAGATCCGCATCTCCAAACACCTTTAGCCCTTTGATTCCCATCTCTTTGGCAAAATTTAATCCCAACAACAAAGCCTCATACTCAGCTATATTGTTAGTAGTTTTGAAATCAAGTTTAAAAGACAAATGAATAGCCTCTTTTGAAGGAGAAATCAAAACTACACCTGCACCTGCTGAGTCTTTGGTACTAGCACCATCAAAGAACATGCTCCACATGGGAGTACTCTCTCCATCAATCTACTGATAAGTAGGCTTTGTGAGCTTCAAAGGAGCTGGATGAGAATCATCTATTTGCAGAATGCATGCCCCAAAGTCTGTGTCTAATGCATAGATGGGATGGTTTAAAGAATTCTTCCCATCACTAATGATGTAGGCAAGCTGATTTTCTCTGTAAAGTCTCTTTAGCTCTCCTCCAAACATCGGGACTGTGGTATATGAAGTATCCATCTGAAGGTATCTCCTAGCCTTTTGCTCCATGAACATGACAAGAGGAGGCCGAACTTGGGTGGGATATCAGCCACTACAACATCCATTACCATGCTTCTCATTGGTAGCTGGGCAAGGTTTATGACAAGGTCTTTTATGATAGAGTCAAAAGAGAAGAGATCATGGTAAGGTTTTGTGATGTCAAGCCCAAGTTCATCCATCACTTCTTTAGGCATAAGATTATGTGACGCTCTCAAGTCAAGCAAGTAGTTGTGAAGGATCTTGTCATGGATATTCAGGGATATGTAGAAGGGTGGACAAGAGTCATATCGGTCTTCTACCATAGGTCCTATAGTCACTTTGGGTTTGTCATCTTAAAGGTTTACATAATCAGCAGCTAGGGGAGTATTTGTTTGAAGAGACTTCAGGATAGCATACTTGAATATGTCATTCTTCATAAGTTTCGTCAATGGCATAGGTATTTTCACCTTCTGAATTTCTGATTCAAAATTAAATGAATATGATATTTTATTGAAAGGTTTTACCTCATTAGAAGGATCTCTGAGGGACACCTGTTATTTAGCTTGGGGATGTAATTACTTCTATTTTTGTTTTGCAAGAGTGGAGGTCTGCTTTGCAGGAGCAACAGGTTGCTTGGCAACATCATCTTTCTTTTTTCCGGGGGCAACAAGAAATGGCTTTGGAGCGGCAGTCTTAGATCTTAAATTGTAGCCTGGCTGATCATTTGTCTGATAAAAAGATTCTTCAATGCTTGCCTCATTAATATACTCATTCATCTAGGCCTCCTCGTAATCTGTTTGTGTCAAGAAGGAGGAATCAATATCATCCCCAAAGAAATTGATGTCATCATCTTCTTCAACTTCATCATGGGATAGCTCTTGCTCTTCTTCTAGCACTGCATTTTGGAAGGGGGCCCTGATCCTTTGGTCTTCAACTACATTCTTGTCTCTCTGAAGGATCTGGACCTGTTGGTTGTTCCTTCTATAAGGGAATGCATTGGGATTCCTGGGAGCATAGGCATTAGGCTCTTTACTTATTCCTGGCTGTTGACTCTAAATTTTCAGTTTTGACATATCCGAGGTCAAGCTATCCAACATTTTGGCCATCTTTTCCATTTTGATATTTGAAGAAGAAGGAGGATCAATAGACGACTTCTTTCTCTCAAATTTTCCTTTAAGTTTCTGAGATGCCATAATGTTAGATTCAACCTCAAGAGTATCATCTTTCATTAAAGCGAGTGTGGCTGACCTTATTTATCTAAGGATTAAACAAAATTATGGATCAAAGGCAAAAGAGTAAGTAATATTTGTTGATGCATCAGTTGGCTTGATCTCTACAGGGATCTTGCCAAACATCTTATTGAATTTTTTGGTGAACTCTGAGACAAAGTCCCCATTTTCTCTTCTTAGATTTCCAAATTCAGTAATACAATACAAGAGGTCTCTTCTTTCTCCCCAATGTTTCAAAAACACTTCATCTAACTGCTCAATGCCTACCACTGAATTGTTGGCAGTTCCTTGAACCACTTCCCGGCTTGACCATCCAATCTTTGCACAAAAATTATGGTCCAAACATCTTCCTCTGAAATGTTAATATTCTCATCGTAAGCATAGAAAGATTATATATGGTCTTCAGCAGTATAATCCCCAGATCCAGTAAACTTTGGCATATATTTCTAATAATCTCCTGTTGGCATGGCTGATAAGGGATTGGGAAAAATAAGTGGAGCATACCTATTGGCTAAGATCTGTTCCATTTTTGTCAAAGGGGCAGCCATGGCAATCTTGGGGGTTGATGCAGAGGAAGACGTTTCTGTAGATGACGGCTGAGATGGGATAGGTGGGACTATGGAAAATGGTGGTCTTACTTCACTAAGGAATGAAGTGGAAGAACTGGTAGGATGACTACCCTGGAAAGTGTTTCCTGAATAAGGTGGGAAATAAGAATCTCTATAAAACTAACTGAGCAGCAAGGCCAATTTTTCTTCACCCTTAGAGGAAAGAGCTTGTAAAATATCTTCAAGAATAGGAAGACTGGTATGAGTATGGAAAAAAATTTCTACAGGCTCAGTTTGTGAAGAATTCAAGGAAGAAGAAGAGTCCTCTTCTTGGATATATTCTACAACTTATTCTCCTAAGTTGGATATAGTAACATGATCAGAAATAGAATCTATAACATCAGAAGAAATTGAAGGCTCGTCACCCTTCAAGATTTCTAACACAATTACAATTTTTCTGAGAACTAGAAGTTTCAACAGAAGTGGATTCGACAAGAGGTTCTCTAGATACAAATAAAGAAGTGTTTCTTGAAATACCTAGTTTAGATGCTCTTGCAGATCTGGAAGTTTGTCTTTGCAATGCTTTTCCACTTCTGATGATATTCTCAAGGTCTGGAACTGGTGTTGCCAATGGTATTTCTTGGTTTGCTTTGGTATGAGCCCTTCTTGGAGCCACTTCGTTCCAATGGAGTCGCCAGATAGATTATTACAACCGAAAATGTGTCCAAACTTTGTCTATCATCAAAGTTGGATCTTGTCCTCTCTCGAGGAAGCTGAGCTTCAATCTCCTCTCCCCAAAAATGGTGCCAATTTGTTATCACTCCAGGAAACTCTCCTAGGCTGTATCTCAGAGATGCCTGGTAACTTAACCTTTTTGTAATTATTTTCTCAATAATGGATGTGGGTTTGGATCCAAATGAATATCTAAATCACTAGATTATATCTTCAAGACAATCTAGCTATATTCATGCAGTACAAGGCCTTCAAGAGCTATTATCAAATAGGTTTGTAGATCAAATGGATAAGAAAACCAATCAATTAACCAGAACATACACAACAATATATATGATGGGTCAACAAACTAGCAAAGGATGCTTATGATTCTTTCTTAACAATCAAAGGTAAGATGACAGTTACCATGGGACCTTTAAACATAGACAAAGAAATAATTTCAACTCATAGGCATAGAAAAAGATAAAGAGAATCTGATAATAATAATGAAACAAGCTTGTAGGCTTAATATATTAAATAAAGCATCTTTATCACAATAACCGTGGATTACAGAACTCAAAATCGAACCCTTTGTTCATCATATGTTCTGGGCTCTATAGCCCTTTACAAATAGTTTCAAGATCCTAGAATATTGGATCGAATTTTTCCTAAAATAGAAAATCAATAACTGGCCCAAGAAAATAGGCAAAGATCCTATAAACTAGGTCAATTCATATCCTCAAATGATCTTTATGTTCTTCGGATCCTTTGGCAGGTGTAGTGAGCCTTCTGAGGCTATTGGATTTCAAGTGATATGAGAGGAGTCGAAAATGACACCTGTTGACAGTCAAATAGCTTTATAGCTAACCTTTTTTGACCTTTCTGTCTTGTAGAGCATATCCAAAACCAAAACGAACTCTTGATAAGGATTTCATTAATTATTTTCCATCGATTAGAACCATTTATGAGGCTTTTGGACAAGGAAAACTTGGATCTGCGCAAAAATATTAACTTTTTTCCTTATCAGTGCTTTTGGTAGCTAGAGTAGAAAGAATTCGGACCAATTAGCTACCGAAAGCTCTACTTTCGGTGGCTAATGAACAATCACAATGTTCGCCTAAGCCACTGAAACCTGAGATTAGTGAAATTATCAAAATTTCAAAAATACCTTTTGTCTTAGCTCAAAAATGCCTTAGGGATGATCTTTTAAGGCTTCTGCATCTTGCTCAAAGCCTATAGGGTTACTGGTTTCCTCTCGTTCATTACAATGAACTACTACCTCTGCTAAGGTTTCAAGAGTAGCATGTGTTTAAGCCTGGCATTTTGAAGACATAGCTTGTTTCCTCCAAGCCCTGGCCTTTTTCTTCAAGCCTTGAGCTACTCTCCATAAGTTGTTGTAGTCTTTTAAAATCTTTTCCTTTATTCTTTCATGAGCTAGTATTTCCAGGGATGACTTGCTTTCTGCAAAGTTTTTCGGCAGGGTTTCATATTTGGTTTTAATTAACCTTTCTAGCACTTCTTGTTCAACTAACTTCTTCTTAAGCTTCTTGATTTCCTTTGATTTACTCTGCTTCACTCATTTGCTAGATGAGGCATTTGCAATTTTTGGTTCTTTTTCTTCTTGAGGTGTAGGTGATGGAAGGTCTTCATAACTTGTTGTGTATATATCTACAAAAACAGAATTTTCACGTCCTGTGGTAACTGAATCTTCGTGCCCTGTTTCAATCTGGTGCTCTTCATCCTCCGAGTCTATGTAAGGAAGATTAAGAATTCTTTTTTTCACTAGGGATTCTTTGGCCTTTTCTTTTTCACTGTTGAAGTTCAATTTCTTCTTAGTTTTATTAAGCTTAGAGAAAGGAGAGGGTTGATTAACTGGAACTGGAGAGATAGCTCTCCTCCTCCTCTTTCCACTTCTGGAAGTAGAAGACTTCTTGGAATGAGGACTTGTTTTACCCTCTGGCTATACATCAGTCTGAAAATCATTCCAGAACAAGAAGTAATTCCACTCTTTGCCTCTTCTTTGCAACAACTCACAAACCAAAAATTTAATCAGACTGTGGTGAGATAGTCTACCTGCAACTTTATTAGGCTTGGTCTTGACTTGATGAGCCATTTTGGATAAGCTTCTGTGGAGAAAATAAGGCATATTGAGTGGGTTTCTACCAGTAAAATGATTCATGAGTTTGAAATGGTAAATCATCACCCTATTGTATCTACCTTCACAAGTTATGTAGACCATAATGTCTTTTAGTAACTGCTGCCATTTTTCTTCAAGGAAAGACACAGGAATGTCTTTATTCCATATCAAACCCCTATGTTCTAGTTTCAAATAAGATCTAAATTCAACATTCTTAGTGACAATAGTTTTAAACCAATTTTCTCTAGTCCTGGGAAGCTCTGTCACCTCGGCTATGAGAGCTTCATCTACCTCAAATTTATCTCGACTGATGACTACTTTCTTTCCATAGAAATTCAAGGCAAAGGCTTCTGCCACCTACTAGTGAGAACTCTGTAATTTTTTACAAAAATTATAACAACATGCATCCCTGAAAAATTGGCATACCTCCGAGTGTGATTCCAAGTAGCTAATTTCGTCGAGCTCTTTCCTCAGGGTTGATCCTCCTTTCTTCATCTATCGCAATTCTTCTGTACACCTATGATTGAAAAGAAAACAAATTTTGGGGGAAAGATACATAGAATAGAGTTAGGGAGATTCGGCTCGGCTGTGATAGGGATGAGAAAATTGAGACGATCTTTAGAACGTGGCACTGATTACAAGGAATGTGATAGAACGGTTTGTGATTTGGAGAAATCATGGTCGATGACTATAACGATGGAGGGTACGTAAGCATATGTTTTGATGAAACAACAATCCAAAAAGATTCGCTATATCATACAGAGATCATCTCTCAGTCATGAACGATTCATTTTCCTGTCTTTTCGACGGCTAAATGAAATAATAAAACTTCAAACCCAATGGTTTAAATGTGTGAAAGGACGTGTTGACTCTTCCCCCAATCCTCTGATTTCGGTGGCTAAAATAGCCCTGAATTCCTTTGTTTTAGTTACCAAAAGCTAAGGCTTTCGGTGGCTAATGAACAATCGAAATGTTCGCCTAAGCCACCGAAACCTGAGATTTGAACTAGATCAAAAGAAAACTAAGAGAAAGTTTATTCTAACTTTATTACATGCATAGAGCTCTAAAAACTGAGCTTTAAAAAATTAAAAATGTGTTTTTTTAAAAGACATCCTATCACCTAAAATGACATAACTAGATTGATTTATTTGAGGAGATAACAATATGTACAAGTCTACTTGTTGTGTTGCAGCTATTGAGAATTATTAGGTCAATTGTCCCTATACAGTTTCAGCCAACTACCATTCGCCAGACCTTGCATTTCTTTTCATGTCAAGTCCTTTAGTTTCATAGATCCTCCATCTGTGACATACTTCACTTCATATGGCCCTAGCCAATGCATTATGAACTTACCAGGATGTTGCAAATATTTTTCGTCAGAGAGGAGAACTAGATCTCCCTCCTTAAATCTCTTCTTCTTTATGTGTTTGTCATGCCAGGATTTGTCCCTTTCTTTCTGCAGCTTCTGGTGGAATCCTTCCAGAACCCTTCCTTCTTCCAGTTCCATAAGTTGAATTAACCTTTCTTGTACTACGCCTCTTTCTTTCATATTTGTAATTACTGCAACGCGCAAACTAGGTACTAAAAATTCTAATGGCACCACTGCTTCTTATCCATACACCAATTTGAATGGTGTTTGTCCTGTCAAATTCTTCCATGTAATATGGTATGCCCATAATATTGCTGGTATTTTTAAATCCCAATTCTACTATCCCATTTTCGTGAGGATGATATGGTAATAGAGAAATTTAATCATTTTTAACCATATAATCCAAGTGTTATATCAATGTAGCATTATCATCCAATAACTGCAGAGTAAATAAGCAATGAACAAATGAACAATCATACACATACACGTACACCAATGTTTTACGTGGAAACCCAAATCGGGAGAAAACCACAAAATAATTTTTCTTATATGTCTTGAAGAATTACATTCATTGGAAGCACCAACTTCCTTTGTTTTCCAGTTGCAACTGGAAGGATGCTCCAACCCCCTATTTTCTCAAGCTACAAATTGAGGGAAGATCCAACTCCCCAATTCTCAGGATACAACCAGAAGGAGGCTACAACCCCCTATGTTCTTCGGCTACAAGCGGAAGGTGGCTACAACCACCTGTCCTTGCCCCGTCCTTTCACCCTAAAGTAGAAGTAGAATGATGGAACCACGGTCACACTATCAATGTGAGATATACCACTGTAAACCTGTACCAATAAATATGAACCACGCATCAACCATGCATCAACCTGTACCTCAACTTGTAATCAACCTGTACCATAAACAAGTGCATCAACCATGCACCAACCTGTACCAAACAACTTGTAATCAAACTGTACCATAAAAAAGTGCATCCAACCATGTACCAAGTATGTACCAATCATGTGTCAACTACTCATCAACTATGACTCATCAATATGTACCAACATCATCAACTATACACCTCATGTAAGTGCCAACTCATCAACTACTTGTCTCAACCATGTACTCAACATGTACCTCACCCAAAATCCCTCATCAATTTCATCATCCAAATCTGATTTGTAGCTCTGTAATAGACCTGGTGTATATAATCACATTCCTGCAAACCTTCCTTAACTTCAACAACAAGAGACTACCATTTTCATCAAACTTTTCTTTAGTCTCACATGCCTAGTTTTGGATTAGTCAACAACCCTAACTTGAAGTAATCATAAATTTGTACATGTAATGTATAAAGATCTGAAACTGATAAAAAATGTTCTTTAGTGTGTTTTATGCAATTCCTCCAGGTGTCACTACTTGGAACCTCTCAGAAAAGGATTTGTAGCCAAAATGGCATACCTTGCTAAATTTTGGCTTATTATAGAGAGCGACATTGTAGAGCGTGCCCCACATGGAATATTTGTTGAATTTACCTAAAACTATTACATAAAATACTATAGACTGTACCCTAACCAACACATTTGGTTTCACTGAATTTTGATCTGTTATGAAGAAGTTATGACGTTTTTACCCAAAACGCTTGTTTTTGACTAGTTTCAGGACTAGCCACAAACCCTATTTTCCACAGAATGTAAATCAAACAATACAATGAAACACAAGATAAATTTGTTACCACAGATACTTGGATATGTTTTCTCAATGGCATAGAAATTTCACAGCCTGAATCATTGTAGAAAAAAATTTATAGTGAAAATGGTGAGATGACCTGTAAATAACATACCTTAGAAAGCACCATCAAAAGAATTTATCCTTCCTTGCATTTCGGCCTTATTTTCTTCACCTTCCCTTAGAATTTTGGATTAGATATACCTGGTTACCTCAGACACCTATAGATATTCAATATTCTCAAGTGTGATTAAAATGAGAGAGCCTTGCCTCTTATTTATACTCTCCAAGTAGCTTCCTTAAAAACATCTTCTAGGTCACTTGGCCCCACTTTCCTTATTTTAGGGTTAACCCACATCTAATTTCTCCATTAAATTTATTATTGAAATAGTTTGTTTTATATTCACTTTGAATTATANNNNTCTCTTAAACCACTTTGACTACTTTGACCTTTTGGGGCTTCTAGATGACATATGAGGGTCCTCCAACTTCGTAAGGCCATAACTCTCAAACCGTGAGGAGTTATGTGATGTTCCACATACCACCAGAAATGGAATGACATTTAATATCCATATAGAATAGTATTATCTGAAAATATATCATAACTCATACCTTTACCCATCAAACAAACTTGGGTCCATTACCCAAACCTGGGGTCTCCAACTTCTCATTACCATAACTCTCTAACCGTGAGGAGTTATGTGACGTTCCACATACCACTAGAAATGGAATGAAAATAAATATCCATCTAGGATAGTTTAACTAACAAATTCATTGTCCTTCATCTCATTATTCCACAAGTAATCGTGGGTTTTCTTACTCCGCAAAGCATCTTCCTGTGAGGGATTTCACCATAAGGGGACCACTTTGGAGTTCATCCATACTTAATTCTTATCAACCATGACAAGACAATAATGAATCATCTTTACATCAAACAATCGTGGGTCCATTACCCAAATCTTTGTGTTGCGGGGCTTTCTTCAAAGGTTGACATCAATGACAACCAACCTTAATCAACAATACTCTTATGGTGATAGTCTTCAAACTCCTCAGTCATAGCCTGGATGGTACTGTTAATAAAATGGGTGCCTTGGTCACTTATCAAAATCCTAGGAAATTCAAATCTTTTAATCACCTTCTCAAATAAGAAGTGTGTTTTTGTCTCTGCACTGCAATCCTTGACTGGTGTTGCTTTTTCCCATCTGGTTAAATATTATGTCACAATAATGATGTATCTTTCTCCTCACCTTTTTGTTGGTGGATTAATAAGTCCTACAAAATCTATTTCCCACTTTTCAAATACCTAAAGAGTTACTTGGGGTCTAAGGGGCATCTCATCCCTCCTATTGGGTTTTCCAACTCTCTAACATACATCATGGTTATGGAAATATTCCTTTGCATCCTTATGAACTGTTGGCCACCATAGACCTGCGCGCAATACTTTTTGTTATGTATCCTTTCCTTCATAGTTTCCTCCATCTATACCTTCTAAGCTTCTACTAGAACTATGGGCCATTCATTCTCCATCACACACCTTCTAAAAATTCTATTTGTGCCCATCTTGTATAAATGAACTGCAATTAGTTGATAGTCTTCAACTCTAACTACCAGGTTTTTATTTTGTGTGGTACTAAACTCCTTTGGTGCAACTCATGTGCTCAATAATTCAATGATATCAACAAAGTACTCATCAACTATCTATACTGAAAATAATTGTGCATCAGGGAAGTTTTCTTCTAAGTTAGTAGGTTCTTCTCCATTGGTTATCCTTGAAAAGTAATCTAGTCCTGCATTCAGTTTCCTTGGTTTAACTATTACTTCAAAATCAAATTCCTAGAACAATAATAGCCATCTACAGATCCTGCCCCCCAATACTAGCTTGTTGACTAGATATTTGAGGGAAGAATGATATGTGAACATTTTAAAGTGCTTGCCCAAAGTAGTGTCTGAATTTCTATAGTGCATACACCATGGGTAGACCTTCTCTTTCTGTTGTGTTGTAATTCTTCTCTAATCCTGATAACTTCCTGCTTGCAAAAGCTATAGGATGATCTAAGTCACCTACTCTTGGCTATGCAAAAATTGCTCCAAGTGCTATTTTCGATCAATCTACATTCACATGAAATGTATTTTCCCAATTGGGAAACACTAAAATAGTTGTTGTCACCATCTTCTCCTTCAAAGTATCCAATCCCTGTTGGCAATCCTCATTCCACTGAAATTTGGTGTCCTTCTTCAACAACTTTTCCATCGGTGTGGTAATCTATGCATACCCATTGATAAACTTTCGGTACTACCCTATATGTCCAAGTGTGGCTCTTAACTGGCGCACTGACTTTAGTGGTGGTAAGTTTACAATTACAACAATCTTAAAAGGCTCTACCACTAACCTTGTCTGCATACCACATGTCCTAACAATATCCCAAAGGGTGTGCTGAAAATACATTTTTTGATGTTTAATAAGATCTGACATTGCCTGCACCTGTCCAACATTACTCTTAACAATTATACATGGTCTCTCAAAAGACTAAAAATGGTCCAGTCATCCAAATAAACTTCTAATAACTTATGTATGAAATCTTTAAAAGCAGCTATGACCACCCTTGAAAAGATAGCTGGTTCATTCTTTAGTCCAAAGCGAATAACTATGTACTAATAGGATCCCCAGTCTATAGCAAATCCAGTCTTATGGCTATCCTCTAGAGCTATTTTAATCTGATGATAACCTTAGAATCCATCTGTGAATGAATATGCTTCCTAGCCTCCCACATTCTCCAAGAAATCATTTGTAAAAGGGGTAGGGAAATGATCATGTAAGAAAGCATCAGTTAATTTCCTTAGATCTACACAAATTTTTATTCCCCCTTATTTCTCTTCCTGGGCCACCATGGGACTAATCCATTCAGATTCTTCCACTGGCTCTATGATACCAACTTCTAGCATTCAGTCAAGTTCTTCTTTCACTTTTTTCTTATACACTAGATTCATCCTCTAAGGTATTTTTCTAACAGGTCTAGCATCTGGTTTTAAGGGTATCTTCATCTCACCTAGCTCACCTACTATTCTTGTCATCTTTCTAAATTTCGTTGGAAACAAGTCAATGTATTCACGCAGTAATTTTTTTATCCTTTCTAGTGTCTGTTCATCCTAGTAGTCTCCAATGCTTGTTATTTTATGGTTTCCTTTTGTCCCAATGTTGACTTTCTTGACCTTAATTGGTGCAGTGAATGCCTCTAACTCCAGAGATGGAAATTCCACCTCTCTCTCACCTTCAATCTTTGTTATATGAATGTTGTGCAGATCATCTAATGTTGGTGCTTCCTCTGCAACATGATAACATGAGAGTAAATATTTGATTGTCTATCTATTTTGTTGTTGATATTTTATTATAATTGCCACCTCAGGTTCCTCAAAAAATAACATTCCTTGTATCAACTTCAGGGTTGAATCGATATTGAGTTTCTCATGCTCAAATGAGAAAGTTACCACAAAATTTTGTTGTAATACTGTCCATTTTGTAGTTCCTCCGTGCAATTCTTGTTCTATGTACTAGTTCCCTAGTATTCCTTACAATGTATGAATAAAGTAATGAGGCCATTCTTCTGGTGGTGTCAACCTCCATTGTGTTATGAATTTTTCTATGTGCTCAAATAGCCTTCCTCATCCATCATATTTATGCAATGTGTTGTTCCTGTGTTCTATGCCAAATGTAATGCGCAGTAACCTTTTACACATATACCAGTCTTGAATAATTTCCTTGTGCGCACCCCACTATCATGAGGGTGTTTCCTTTAGTGCAATATCTAGGGTTTAAAACCTCTAGTCTTCCAAAACTTCTTCCTCATATTTTTTCAAGAAATCTTATAGGTCATTCAAACCATGAAAATTGGGGGGTTCCCTTACCTATGTGCCAACCCACCTTATTTCACACTCTATTCTTATGCACCTCCTTTTGGATACTTCATGTAGTCTCTGTTACCAGTTTTCAAGACCTGTCTCCGAGTCTAAGACACACAATGTAATGATTCTCCAGCTGAGTACCCCATCTGCAGTTGGGTTGATATAATATTCTTCTCGCGCTGTAATCCTATATAGATTATTTATTTCTTCCAAGTCCAAACATGTCACCTCTACAAACCTTTCTCCCTCTGAGGGGTCCAACAGTCCAATCACTTTGTACTATCATGATTCAAAAGTAATTTTTCGTGTCTTCAAATTGATCACAACCTGGTTATCAAATGCCCAATCCAATCTGAGTAATGTTGAGTAGGGTGTTGTTCCATCTATTATTTCTATAACTTCAAAATCTGCCACAGTGCGCACTCCTTCCAAATCTATTGTCACACCTTTAAGTCTTCCAATTGGTAATACTCTATGTTGATTTTCCAATTTCAACTGGATAGGTGAATACCCTAATTTGGGTCCCCCCCATACACTGCCATGTATTCTTAGGTAATACATTCACTTCAGAGCCTAAATCAAGTATGCCATCTCCCATATTGAAATCCCCAATGTTGGCATTTAACCTGAGTTCCCTGATTGTTCTTCTTCTTGTATGGAGATGACTAACTGTCTTTTGTTATAAATTCCCTTCTAAGTCTATGTTGCATCTCTCTAGCAAGTTCTGTAAGACCTTGATGGATGATGGGTCATTCAATAACTTGACACAGGATTGCAGAAACATCTGTAGGTTACTTACTTGTTTTGAAGGTTGTCCTTTGCTAGTGTGATCCATTGAGGGTGGCATTTCGTACAATGGTGGATCCTGGATTTGTTGTGAAATTGATGAAGATGCAATGTTCTCTTTTAGAATCTCCTGTCTAGCCTTCTTAAATGTCTCTTTTTCCTTCTGTGTGTCCAAATTATTATGCGGCTCGATGTTCTTATTGACCCACTAGTGTTGAGTCGGATATTGTTTTGTTGCATCAACTCCAGTATTAGCTCCTCCTTGGGTAACTATTTTAATGTTCTTCTCATCATCCCTGGATTCTGTAGAAATCCACTATACGTTTTGATTATTCTGGTTCCTTTTTTCCTGTATTTTTCCCAATAATGTTGGATAGTATTCTGTGTCATGGTTTGTTGTGTGACAATACATACATGTCGCAAGTGGAAGTGGATGATCTCTTGCATAGTGTCCTAGTTGTTGAAAATTATGGAACATTACTGACCCTCTGTCTCTTCCAAATCCCCCTCTGCCCCATCCTCCGCCTCTGAATCCACCTCTATCTCTGCATTGTGCATTGTATTAGGGTATCTGGTTATACTACCTGGTATTATATTGTGGTTGCGCATTATTGTATGATTGAATTGTGGTTGCACATTATTGAACTATGTTTCATCTTGTCCTATCATCATATCTACTTTCACTCTGTAAGTATATGAAGTTATTTCTCTCTTCAATTCCAATGTTCTACAGTCCTTGTCATCGTGACCCACTAATTTACAAAAATTGCAGTAAGAACTTTTTGGCATAGTATTATACTTATGCATCATTGGAAAATTATATGGATCATTCCCATGTGTATTAAAAATTTCACACCATGGTCCTCCTATAGGAAAGGGGTTTGGCACCCCTGTGGCCAAGTACTGCACAAAAGTTGGATATTCATTCTTATGGTGTCCTTTTGTCATGCATAACATACACCAGACATATTCGCTCTTATATTTCCCTTTATTTTGGTTTAGCTGAAATGTCAGGTTTGTTGAAATGGGTACTTGACACTAAGATGGGAGGGGGGGGGTGGGTGAATCAGTGTCACAAAACTTTGGACAATTTTCCACTATTCACAAATTAACTAAACAACAAATATTTATTTCATTTTCTCAATCAATATATACAAAAGAATAAATACTTTATTTATTTATTTAAATTGAATGAATACATAAGATCAAAATTTGAATTTCATCTTCAAACAATTATGAGAGACCCAACTCTATGTTACAAGACCCAGCTTGTAGTTCTTAGATCCAACTAATAAATGAGGAATCCAACCATCATAAAAAGTCCTAGCTTGTTGATATCAAATCCATCTGAGATGTGAGGAATACAATCCTCATACAAGACCCAGCTTGTAAATAGGCACCAACTTGATAGAATGAATCTTCATACAATCCAGTATATATAAATATATATACTTCAAAAAATTCAAATACACATCTTCTCACCATTCCTTCTTGTTTATATTTTCTTCCAACTGGTGTGAATTTGAATCATGGTGTCTTTTGATATCCATTGTACCTTTTCATTTAAAATGATAATATTAATATTTATTTAATATCATTTTTCCTTTTATCCTTTATTCATAATGCTCTTGAATTAAATCTCTTTTAATCATGACTGTGTCGGTTCTTTTGTCTATATGAGTTGATCACAGACATGGATCAACTCATTATATCATACTCATGCTTCTGTTCTGTTCTCAGTTCACAAACAGATCATATTTTGATATTTTACCAATTCTTTTTATTATTCCAGTGTTAACTCTCTGCCGAATTAAATATTTAAGAGGTGCTTCCTTCAAACCATTTACATAAGACCATATGTGAAAAACCACGGGCTTATTGATTTGAGTGTTGCCTCATATTATTCCCTTTGTTTCTTTATTCCATATGACCGTAGGTGGTGACCAGGCGCTAAGCTAAAGAAGTTCTTGATCAATTGTCAAGATCAACGGTCACGTTTTAATCGAATGATGAGATGGACGAATGTTGTTATTTCAGGACTTCATCCTTCACGACTTTCAGCCTCTGTAATATTTCAAATATCAAAAGTAGATTTATCCAAAGTAGATCAGACGAACATTATTTGTTCTTCCATTAATCGGACGATCCTGGCTTGTCCAGAGGTTTCAAACAAATCAATGATTATGAATTAATCAAGAGTTGAGATGAATGACTCTCATTTACTTCGGGTCTTCATCTTTCGGGAATTAGGTCATTTGATGGTGGTGAAACTCCTGAAGCAAAACTCCCTGAGTGAAGTAAATTGTTGAGGTCACTTGTTGAGATTGCACTAGTCGAGTGGCTTCCACATGTCACTCATATTCGTCATTTACACGTACCAAAACTGTCGATTTCATCTTGACACTTGTCATTATATGACTATGCCACATGTCCTTGTTGACGTTTTCTATTGATGTAGATCTCCCGATGTGGCACATATTCATCTCGTTGATCTAACAGTCATAATACTATCCGAAATGTATCTCAGCTCGACGAATGAGAGTGACTTCAGAATTTTAGCCTTCGGGACTTTGGGTAATTCAATTTCTTGACTTCACAATTCTTCTGAAGTGAGATTCCCCAAAGTGTAACCTCCTTACAACTTTTAAACTGAAAATAATTTTGTTCGTTGATCATAATCTTAGATCGACGGCTCGAACTATCTTTGATGTTGCTTTTCCTTGGTTTAAATCCAACGGCTCTCAGGTGTTCGGGTAATCGAGATCTCAACCCTTTCTTATCCTATCCTTCCACTTTAAGTGATCTGACGGCTGACAGGAATTCGAGTAATCGAGATCTCATCCTTTTTTCTTATCCTATCCTTCTACTCAAAAGTGATCCAACAACTATTGAGTATTTAGGTAATCAAGATCTCAGATCTCAACCCTTTCTTATCCTATATTTCCACTTAAAGTGATCTGATAGATGATGGGAATTCGGGTAATCGAGATCTCGACCTTTTTGCTTATCCTATTCTTCCACTCAAAAGTGATCCAATAGCTATCGAGTATTCGGGTATTCAAAATCTCAACCCTTTTTCCTTGCTTATCCTATCCTTCCACTTAAATTGATCCAACGGTCGAGAAGGATCTCAAACCAGATCAATGATCAAGCATGATTGCGAGGTCCTCAACTAGCATGACTTTTAAGACTATCATCGAGTTCTACAATGGAAACCACTCATTGGTAGTGGAATTGATTCCAACCATATAACTATTTTCGAGTGACCATCGATGGTCGATGTAGATTGTGGAACCACAACTTGCAAGTGGTTTAATTTGTCACCCAAGCTCTACAATTGAAGTTGTGCGATTATTGGTGAGTCAACCACACTCGTCTATCTTTCAGTCGATGAGATCTGGCGATCTATAATAATTACGGGATTGGAAATAGCATATAGTTTAATTCTCCCTTTGCACTCCGCAATCAATACCTGCCCTTGATATGGCTTGCATATCCGATAGTTACAACTTGATCTGATCGTCGACCAATCCTCCAACGGTCCTTAAGCTTACGATCACTCATATGACCAACGTCTATTACATGAGACGATCAACACCGTCAATTTCTTGATCAGACGACTGCTGAGGCTTCTCACCTTTTCCTGTGCATCGATCGACTTCTCAGTCTTTCCATCGATCCCGACAAAATTTCTACAATGTTCTCTTCCTTCTGAGATTTGATCTTCATTCGCTAACTCTCCTAAGCTTTAATCTTTGGCATACTGTCATACTGTTTGGCATTCTCATCCTTTGCATACTTTCAATGTGCTTTTCCTTCTGAGATTTTAACTCTGCATATTGTTTGACATTCTCTAATAACTGATATACTATTGAAATCAATGACAATTTCATCTATGATAAATCAACAATGATAATTCAACTTCTCATCACATCATAATGACATCGACTGTTGACATCAATTACAACATATCAATGACAATATGTCCAACAATCTCCCCCTTTGTCATTGAGGGAAACACACTAACTTCATACACAAACTCCCCTTGTGATGATGCTTCTCTCTATGAAGTTACTCTCCCCCTTTGACATCAATGGCAAAGGGTTTCTCCCCCAATGATCAACCTTTGTCTGCCTGCATTTTGTTGACCAAAATATGATCTTGGGTAACTCTCCCTACATTCATGCTCTGCCAACCATAATTGAATGACTCCCCTTGTCAATATGCTCTCTCTGCCTCTGACTACTCTCCCCCTTTGTTTCTGAAAGGGTAACTCTACCTGACAAGGTTTCTTCTCCTGTTAATTTTAAAAACTCTTGGCATAATCCTTTGATTTTGTAGAACCCAATTTAAACTTCTTCTTTTTTGTATTTTCTTTCTTTGGCTAACAAATTAAGACTTCATCGAAATTTGATATTGTCCCGACTCCCATATTCTTCTATAGGTACTTCCTTTTCTTGAGCTTGATTTATCTCATATTGAATTTCACATTATTTATTAGGACCTTTACCCATCATGTTCTTATTATAAGTTTCTTCGTTTTCAGGTGTAATAACATCTTTCTTGATTTCTCCTTCAGATTTTCTTCTCCATATCTTTCTGTGAGGTATTCTTCTTTGTGGATCTTCTCTTTATAATTTTATTTTTGGAGATTTGTCGTTGACTTGAATGACTTATTCAAATATTGACTTTTTGTATTCTTGCAGTTTTGGGATTTGTGCCCAAACCTATCAGAGTTGTAACATCTCATTGTATGCAAAATTTTGTTGTGTGCCCAACAAAATTACATATCCAACATCTAATAGATTTTTTTTATTTTCTTGTATATCCTTCCTCTAGTTTCTTGCAGTCCATTTCTTTATGGCCAAAGATATGACAAGAAAAGAAATAGCCATTGAAGGTGTTTCCATTCTTGATTTTATTTTGGCTTGAAGGATCTGTCATTTGATTTTCTTCTTCATTTTTACTTCTATAGTTGTCTTTCTTAACAAAGTTCATGACTTGTAATTTATTTGTACTTGAACCTTTTCCTTTTAAGGAGGATGATCCTTTCTCATGTTTGTAAATGGTGCTCCATTTGTTACTATATTCTTTATTATTGTATCCAAGACCAGTTTTGTCCTCAGCTAATCTTTGGTTCTTCCAAATCTTATCTAGGATAGCTAAGCTATTCTGGAAATTGACAATCTTATTTTTCTTTTCATTCATCTTTTTGATATTGACTATTTCTAACTTCAACATGTGACATAATTCTTCCTTTTTAGTCAACTGAATCTTCAGGGCTTCTTCCACTTCTTCAACATGTTCAATTTGAGTCTTTAGATTTATGACAATTTC
>JASDQU010108344.1:56125-79908 GCA_032191745.1 Picea mariana
TTCCAACATGTGGTAAGAATTTTCCTTCCTTGTTAACTGGATCTTTAGGTCTTCTTTACTTTCTTTAATTTCCTCCAGTTAAGTGTTTATACTGTTAACTAATTCTTATGATTATTTAAGTACGTATTTTCTTTTACTGTCATCTTTCATTAATTATTGCATCTCTTCTGTTAGATTAGTAAGTTCGGTTTTCAATCTTTTGATCTCCTTTTCTTTGTCTTCTAGTTGAACTCTCTGTTCAAAATTTCCATGGTTAGATTGATCTAACTGTTCAAGTAGCAACATATCCTTTTGTTGGAGTTTCTCTAACTCTTCTAGAGTGCACATAGTTATGGACTCAATATGATCAAGAACATCCTTAGTAACTTCAATATATAGACCATTTCTTGGTTCCATACTAATCACTTCAAATGTAGTTATAACATCAGTCTTAAAATCTAATAGTTTTTCTTTAGTGAATATTGAGGTATTACTCAATTCCTTGATGAGGTTGTCTTATTCATTGTTAACTGGGGTTTGAATCAAATTCTGCATTTTATTTTGATTAGAAATGTATTTCTTTGTATTATGTTCTTCAATCTGATTGCAATTTTCCTTTTATTTATCTTCTTCATTATCTTGATAAGAACTCTCTTCTTCTGAGTTTTGTTCTTTATTCTGACAAGAATCCTCTTTAGTTGAGTCTTGTTGCTCACTTTGAATGGATTTCTCATCTTTTTGTGTTTCATTTTGATAAAAAATTTCTAGTTGGAGCCATAATTCTTTAGTAGATTTGTAGTGCCTCATATTTTCTCTAACTTGGTCTAACAATCCATCCTAAATTACTTTTAACGCTACTGAATTGTTTCTCCTTTCCTCATTTGTAGTTTTGGATTTTGTCTTTGAAGTAGTTAAGTGCCACGACTTACTTACTATCGAATCCCAAAATCTATATCCTCTTGACTTCAAATATCTTTTCATATTTTCCCTCCATGATAAATAATTTGTTCCATCAAATAAGGGAGCTTCATTTGTGGAGATAGCAATTTTTCCACCCATTGCTTCTAAATCTACCTTTAGTGTTTAAATTGTGCTGAAGGAACCCTCTCTAATACCAATTGATCAAATGGGTACTTGACACTGAGTGGGGGGGGTGAATCAGTGTCACAAAACTCTAGACAATTTTCCACTTTTCACAAATTAACTGAACAACAAATATTTATTTCATTTTCTCAATCAATATATACAAAAGAATAAATAATTTATCTATTTATTTAACTTGAATGAATACATAATATCAATCTTTGAATTTCATCTTCAAACAATTATGAGAGACCCAACTCTTTGTTACAAGACCCAGCTTGTAGTTCTCAGATCCAACTGAGAAATGAAGAATCCAACCCTCATAATAAGTCTCAGCTTGTTGATCTCAGATTCAACTGAGATGTGAGGAATCCAATCCTCATACAAGACCCAGCTTGTAAACATGCACCAACCTGATAGAATGAATCTTCATTCAATCCATTATATATAAATATATATACTTCAACAAATTCAACTACACATCTTCTCACCATTCCTTCTTGTTTATATAGTCTTCCAACTGGTGTGAATTTGAATCATTGTGTCTTTTTATATTTGAACCATTTTACCTTTTCATTTAAAATGATAATGCTAATCTAGAATTAATATCATTTTTCCTTTTATCCTTTATTCATAATTCTCATGAATTAACTCTCTTTTAATCATGATTGTGTGTCGGTTCTTTTGTCTTCATGAGTTGATCATAGACATGGATCAACTCATTATATCGTACCCATGCTTCTGTTGTGTTCTCAATTCACAAACATATCATATTTTGATCTTTTATCAATTATTTGTATTATTCCAGTGTTAACTCTCTGTCGAATTAAATATTTAAGAGGTGCTTCCTTCAAAACATTTACATATGACCATATGCGCAAAACCACGAGCTTATTGATTTGAGCATTTCCTCTTCTTCTTCCCTTTGTTTCTATATTCCATACAACCACAGGTGGTGACCAGGCACTAAGCTAAATAAGTATTTGATCACTTGTCAAGATCAATGATCACATTTTAATTACATGATGAGATGGACGACTGTCATTATTTCGGGACTTTGTCCTTCACGACTTTCAACCTATGTAATCTTTCAAAAATCTGAAGCATATTTCTCCAAAGTAGATCGGATGGTCATTATTCATTCTTCCTTTAGTCGGACGATCCTGGCTTGTCCAGAGATTTGAAACAAATTTACGATTACGACTTAATCAAGAGTTGAGATGAACAAATCTCATTTACTTCGAGTCTTTGGCTTTCGGGACTTATGTCATTTTCTGGTGGTGAAACTCCCGAAGTAAAAATCCTGGAGTGACGTAACTTGTTGATGTCACTTGTTGACATTGCACTGGTCGAGTGGCTGCCACGTGTCACTCAGATTTTTCATTTACACATACCAGAACTGTCGATTTCATCTTCACACTTGTCATTATATAACTATGCCACATGTCCTTACTGACATGGTCTACTGACGTAGATCTCCCGATGTGGCACATATTCATCTCCTTAATCTAACAGTCAGAATACTATCTGAAACGTATCTCAGATCAACGGTTGAGAGTGACTTCAGAATTTCAGCCTTCCAGACTTTGGGTAATTCGATTTATCGACTTCACAATTCTTATGAAGTGAGATTCCCCGAAGTGTAACCTCGTCACAACTTTTAACCCAAAAAGAATGTTGTTCGTTGATCATAATCTTAGATCGACGACTCGATCTATCTACGATGCTACTTTTCCTTGGTTTAAATCCAACAGATCTCAGGTATTGAGGTAATCGAGATCTCATCCCTTGCTTATCCTATCCTTCCACTTTAAGTGATCTGACGGCTGACAGGAATTCGGGTAATCGAGATCTCAGCCTTTTTTCTTATCTTATCCTTCCACTCAAAAGTGTTACAACGACTATTAGGTATTCGGGTAATTGAGATCTCAGATCTCAGCCCTTGCTTATCCTATATTTCCACTTAAAGTGATCTGACGACTAACGAGAATTTGGGTAATCGAGATCTCAGCCTTTTTTCTTATCCTATCCTTCCAGTGAAAATTGATCCAACGGCTATCGATTATTTGGGTATTTGAAATATCACCCCTTTTTCCTTACTTATCCTATCCTTCCATTTAAGTGATCCAATGGTCAAGAAGGATCTTGAAGTAGATCAATGATCAACGATGATTACGGGGTCCTCAACTAGCATGACTTTTAATACTATCGTCGAGTTCCGCAATGGAAACCACTCATTGGTAGTGTAATTGATTCCAAATGTAGATCTATGTTCGAGTGACCATCGACGGTCGATGTGGATTGTGGAACCAAAACTTTCAAGTGGTTTAATTCGTAACCCAAGCTCTGTAATTGAAGTTGTGTGATTTTTGGTGAGTCAACCACAGTCGTTGATCTTTGAGTCGATGAGATCTGAAAATCTAGAATAATTACGGAATTGAAAATAATGTATAGTTTAATTCTCCCTTTGCGCTCTGCAATCAATCCCTGCCCTTGATCTGGCTTGCATATCTGACGGTTACAACTTGATCTGATCATTGACCAATCCTCCAACAGTCCTTAAGCCTGCAATCACTCATATGACCAATGTCCATTACATGTGACGATCAACACCTTCCATTTCTTGATCAGAGGACTGCTAAGGCTTCTCACCTTTTCCTGTGCATCGATCGACTTCTCAGTCTTTCCATCGATCTCGATGACATTTATACAATGTGCTCTTCCTTCTTATCTTTGATCTTCATTCGCTAACTCTCCTAAGCTTTAATATTTGGAATATTTTCATACTGTTTGACATTCTCATCCTTTACATACTTTCAATGCATTTTTCCTTCTGATATTTTAACTCTGCATATTGTTTGACATTATCTACTAACTGATATACCGTTGACATCAATGATAATTTCATCTATGATAAATCAGCAATGACAATTCATCATAACAAATTATCATCACATCATAATGACATTGATTGTTGACACCAATGACAATATATCCAACAAGGTTATTTAGATCCTATTTCGTCTCTTCTATTGTTGGATCTGTCTGTTGATACTGGTTTTCTTCCAGCTGCAGGGATGCTTGCAATGCCTCTGCCTGAGTTTGAAATTTTTGTTGTCTCAAAGGATACTTCAAGTGTGGTAATAGTGAGTTCACAAATAACTACCTATGTTGCGTGTCAGTAATAGAGTACTTCAACTTACCTTTCAGACGTTTGAACCTTTGATCAATCTCCCAGACAAACTCACCCAGTTTCTTCCTGATCTCAATCATTTCATTCATGTACTAGTATTGTGAGATTGGATTCTAAAATTCATTTACCAGCAATGTTTTCACCTCCATGAAAGTCTTTGGTGCTCCTTATGGATTGTTTACATCAAGGCTCATGTACCAGCCTAGCGCACGTTCTAAGGATGTTATAACCAACTACACGAATTTTTTATCCTCATCTGTGACCTAATTTTCTAGCCATATCTTTTCACAGATGAATAAATTCTTCTCAGGGTCCTTTGATGCCTCTCCATGAAACTCTAGTAATCTAATAGTCGGATGTACTCCTGCCATTTTGAAACATATTGAACTACTTCCTCTGTGTGGTGTAGATAGTTGACTGCTACTTCTTGAACTTGTACCCCCAGTTGGTTTCCCTATATTGGACCCCTAACATGTTTCCCCTCTTCTACTAAAAATTGGTTGTTTAAAAGCTTGTGTTCCTTTAGGTGTATTAGTTGAACATGGGTTTGTAGGTTCCACACTAACTATGATTTGGACTAGAGTTCTTCCTTGTGTTCCTGACCCTGGACCTATTTGTTTCCTTTCATACGTTACATGTAGGATTTCCTCAATTTTCTCCACATCCTAGAGATCATCTACCTCTTCTTCATCACTCGTCAATCCCTCTCTGTCAGCTATCTCCCTCTTTTTGTTATTCATCTTATATTGGTAAGGTCTACTATTGCGCATCATTCCAACTTTTTCCATTATCTTCTTTTTCTTTTCCTCCTCCATCATGATTGGGTCCATGGCCTCATTCTACTTCTCCTTAACCAACTCCCTATCCATATTTCAAACTACTATCAGTGCTTCCCCCCTTCCCCCATGCGCGCATGGAAGTTTAGTTGTCTGATTCCATGTTCATCATGTTTTTTTCATATAATAAAATCTCTATGGAAGTATAAAGTGATCTTATGTACCTACCTCTGAGTCTCTTCAACAAATGATTCTATAGAGTAGTGTGTGAATTCGCAATATCAATTGCAAATTCAGTGATAAACCCTGCAATAATAATGTCTAACCAAATATCTATTACGCGGGTAAATTTATTATTGACTTGTTGCAACTACGTGATATCCACAGGATGCCACTCTAGTTGTATTATCCGATTCATAGGATGGTTTTCCTTCAACCTTAATAACCACTCCTGTAATAGATGCAGAAATTCATAAAAAAATACTTCATACAAGTCAATAAACACATATTTTTTGAGATATTTACGTGGTGTATACTTAGGATTTCTATTGTCCTTTTGCACAAAATCAAGTTCCTTTGTCCTTAACCATATTTCACTCTCCGCATTCATTGGATTCCATGGCCTGAACATTCCCTTATACGTTTTCATTCTTCATGTTGTTCTTCAACAGTTCCCTTCCAATCTATCATGTGCAGTTCCAGCCAACAACAAAACCATTTATTGGATGCTTGGGTTGACCCAGGTTATGATATCAAAGGTTTCCAAAAAAACCCTCAAACTGTTGGACCTCTTGGTAAACCAGAAGGAAATGCTGCACACAGAGTGCACAACGCAGTCTCACCCAAGATAGCTTATGGGGGACTACAAGACTCAGATGTTTGTAGTCAGGGAAGGGATTGGGACTGTGATATGTTCCTTTTCCTCATGCAACACATTTATTATCCATTCATTTAAACCTAGTATTCATTCATCAAAGAAACTATGCATGCATGTGGTATTAATCTAAGCTAACCATTCATTCTTTAACTGATAACGAGCATAAACAGTAAAAAAACCATTCATAGGCATTAACACAATAGGTTTACCATGGTTCACCCCTCCTCTAGGGATACATCCACAAAGATTTGTCTCTTCCTCTCTTTTATTCATCATTCTTCAAAATTTTTGTTGAATGCATTACATTCTTCAGGATTACAATAAAAAAATTAGGATAAGTTTCATCTGTGAGGAGGACTAGACCACACCAAGCTCCACATCCTATGACCTAACCCTCAAAACCCTGCTCGTTAGCTTATTCAGACCAAAACTATTATCTCCTTTACTAACCTCTACTAGACCTCCTCGGCCTTTATTTATAATATTCTATTGGCTTATAACCATTACATTCATATCAAAAACCCTAAACCTAACATGGCTAGGTTTGTCTGCATGTGGGCCACACTGCTTTTTCTCCATATTCCACATACTGTTTTTCCTTCATCTTCTGCATGTTGCTTTTCCTCTGATGGCGTGCGCTCAAAAATAACCTTTTCTCTCCCAAAATGGGCTTTTGCCAACATCCTGAAAGTGTTATAGACTTTGGGAAATCACAAGTTGTTGACTAACCTCAAGAAATGTGAGTTTTCTCGGCATTCATTAGTTTATTTGGGGTATGTGAGTGGTGGAGGGGAGCTCAATATAGATCCCAAAAATATGGAGGCCATCAAAAAATGGATAGTTCCTACTAATGTCATTGAAGTTGGGAGATATTTTGGGGTAGCACAATACCTATGAAATTTCATAGCATATTTTTCAATGGTAATTGCACCACTCCATGCCATAATAATGAGCGGTAAGAGTTTCCAATGGGGAAAGAATAAGAAAAATGCTTTTGGAGATATAAAATGAAAGATCAATCAAGCACCAGTTCTTGGATTTCTTAACTTGTAGAATCCCTTCAAAGTGGAGACAAATGCAAGTGGGTATGCTATGGGAATATTTTTTATGCAAGGAGGTAAGCCAATATGTTATCATCCTGATATGTTTCATACGGGAGTCCAAACTACCCTACATATGATAAGGAAATCTATGTCATGGTTCAAGTTGTTAAGAAGTAGAAGAACTATCCAATGGGAAAGGAAACCATTATCCACATAGATCATCAACCATTGTGGTATTTGCAAAACCAAAGTAAGCTTCGACAAACTAGACATTACAAGTGGATGGGGGTTTTTGAAGCAATTTCATCTAGTCATCAATTATAAAAAGGGAAACACTAATAAGTTGGTGGACATGATTTTGAGGCTAGCCACATCCAATATTACAACTTTGGGAACTCTTATGCACATGGATCATTTTACCCATGATGCATACAAAGAGGCATACACAGAAGATGACTACTTCAAGGAGTTTTTTCAACAACTGCAAGTCCAAATTCATTTAGAAGAAGGTGACACTAAGGTTGACTATCATCTCCATAAAGGGATACTCTCTAAGCTAGACAAGCTTTGTGTTCCTAAAGGTGAAATTTTGCAGCCCATAATGCAAAAATATGTAGCATGGTATATTAGATTATGCATACTTTGTTGTACCAACAAGCCCAATAATAGAAAGCAATATCTATACCATCCCTTACCTATACCCATGTGACCTTAGGAAAGCATTTCCATGGATTTTGTGGGTTTTTTACCAAACACTTGAAAAGGACATGACTATGTTTTTATGGTATTTGAGAGGTTCAACAAGATGTGCATTCTTTTTCCTTATAAAGAGACCATGAGAGGACAAGAAGAAGAAAGCATGTTCTTTGAATAGGCATGGGTTCACTTTGGGATACCAAGGAACACCATCTTAGAAAAGAATACAAAATTTATCACTTCCTTTTAGACTACACTTTAGGAGAATATGGACACAAAGTTGTTCAAAGAAATATACAACATTCCATCCACAGACATATAGGTAGACATAAGTAGTCAACAAGACATTGGTACAACTTTTGAGGGGTTACGATCAAAATAATTCAAAAACCTGGGATGAAAATATGGTCTATATTCAACACTCTTATAACAGATCAATTCACATAACAAATATTTCAATAAATTTGGAAATTTTCCATTACAAGAACTTCATCAACATTGAGTTTTTTGTAAATCCTTAATATATTCCATAGAGGAAGTCACTCCAATGAGATTCCTAGTGTGGACTAAAGTAAGTGAGTGGCCTTTGATAACCAACGTCAGAAGTAGGTAGTGGAAGAACGGGTATTTGAAGAGTAGTACACAAAAAATGGATATCTATCTCTCCTCATTGTCGACTCTACAAAACCAACGACCTGATGTAATAGTGCCAACCAACCATAGAAAAATCAACCATGGTTGATCATTACTTTCACCAAAAGGAGGAGAAAATGATAAGAATTTTAAATGCATAAGAGACAGATGTTGAAACACTTTTTGACGCAACACCCCTACCTCAGTAGGTTTTGCACGACCTCCCAATCTAGGATCATTCTTAATACCTCGTCGAGTCTGAATTGACTTCTTGATCTCCCTGCAGGAAATATTCCACACACACAAGTTTGTATCCACAGGTCCCTATGAGTTACGCCTATGCAAGAAAGCACTAAGCGCCAACTCTCACCCACGTGATCGCTGATATGACCACAACCTTCACCGGGAAGGTTACTTCGGGTTTCAAAACTTTGAGAAACCAGATGTGAGTCCCTCTAACTCGCAGATCCCCGAAACCTGAAAGGCTAATGGATCTCTGACTCCTTCCTTTGACTTTTCCTGATACGACCTTCAACTAAAACCTAGGGCCCATTCTTTCGACACCCGAGATTTCGCGTATTGGCGAACTACTATGCAAGACTCCCTCTGCCCGATAGTCAAAATCATGATATATCCCACCATAAATCAATGGCTCTCAGCTCCCATGATCTGATGGTCCTGATTTGATAAGGACTTCGTGAATCGGGAGCTCACGACTCTCGACTCCAAGTCACAACTTCCTCCACTTCTCGAATTCCAAAACAACGAAATTCGACCACGATATCAATGACCCTCGTTGATTTGAATCCAATGGCATCTATTCCTCCTGAGCTTGTGAGTGCGGAAAGACACTCAACCTAAATATTCTCGCTAATCTGCGAGATCTAATGGACCCCGAAAAATCGGTACTTCCTCCACGAAGCAATTCCACCGTCCAATCAGACTTCTGAAAGACTCCTCCGCCGAACACTCCAACGTCAACCTTATTGAGCTTTCTGTCTATTGAGTGACTTCAAAACTCGCCTTCCCTTGAAGTCTTCAAGGTTCTTTCCTTCCTGATATTTCTCTTGCAAACTCAAGGATTTCTAAGGAACTCTTGCATGCATCCCTTGCGACATTCGCAAATAACCTTTGGTTATTTGGCCCTTTGACTCTATGCGCTCTTTTGCAACAACAGTTCTTCAATTTTCCTTCTAGGTTGGAAAAGTCTAAGACTTCAACTCGCCTGCGCACTCCTTGCACGGCTCTTGTGATACACCTGCACTTCTGTTAGTATGAGAACAACGGTATCCCTCCTTATCTTTTCTGAGATAAAACTCGGAACCCTGTTAACGCACTCTGTACGGACCTTCACTGCACTCCTTGCAAGAATCCTCAGGATGAGAAACAATTGAAACACATACTTATCCTCTCACATAATTCATACATTCAACATGAAATCAAGAGCATACACACACATAGGATCGGAACAAAATTCATAACAGAGATTATAAGAAAAATTGTAAACATACCATTCAAACAGGTGTAAACAGTAACCAAGACGACACCATGAAATTGAGTCAAATCTTTTATATATTAGCTCAAGTATTCATGTACATGGATTCTTCTCTATCTTCTTGCTCTCTATAGATCTACAACTTACAGAATGATACAATGATACAAACGAGGGTGTCTTTTATGAGTTTTCCCTCTTACAGCTCTAAGCTATCTAATCAAATTAAAATCTACCTAATTTGTATTCATTACAATTAAATGCCTCCATATCCGATAGATGACAGAAACACTCAAGATCTATTTACAATATCCCAAAACATAAATGCAAATACGTTCTCCTAACTATTACATTAATGCTCTTTCATTCAAATTCAAAATGTCTCAAAAGGTGTGCTAGTGCAATTCCAGTTGTCCTTCACCTTTGTGCTTGCTTTGTTGGCTCGCTTACGATGCTCCTGCATCATACTCCCTTGGATGAAAAATTCATGAACTCCTGTTCATGAGCTTCTGCACCGTCTGTCCATGTCTTTGGATATCTTCTTCACTTTCCCAACTGGCATCCTCAACCGAGTGTCCTTTCCATTTGACTAAATATTCAAAATATGTCTTCCTTTAGGTCTTCTTTTCGACTCTCCAGACAATTATTGTCTCCATCTGTGACTTTTCAGATACAGATAATTGTTTGATCCACTGGACTTCTTTTTTATCCTTCTTTGTTCCTACTCCATCAGTTGTGTAAGGGTACAAATCTTCCATGTTAAATATGGGCGATATTCCTACCCCATCTGGAAATTCAATCTCATAAGCATTGGCCTCAAATTTTCTTATGATCTTACACGGCCATATCTTCTTCATATTCAGCTTATTATATGTTCCCCTTAGGAACCTTTCTTTTCTGAGATGCGCTAGAACCAAATCACCTACTTCAAACTAAAATTATCTCATGTGTTGATCTTCTCTGTGCTTGTATTCCTGGTTAGAATTGTTTAACCGCTCTTTGATTTTACTGTGAAGCTCTTGCATCTCTGCTACAAAATCCTCTACTCCAGCACTTCTGAATTCACTTTGTCCTAAATCTCTCAATTCAGATACTCCTCTTGGTTGCATTCCATACATGATATGGAATGGGCTTTGTTCTGTACTCCTATTTGGTGAATCGATGTATGCAAATTCTACTTGTGGAAGAATTCGATCCCAATTACTACGATGTTCAGCTACTAAACTCCTCAATAAATCTCCCAGACTTCAGTTCACTACCTCGGTCTATCCATCCATCTGAGGATGATATGCTGAGCTAAAAGACAATTATGTCCCTAGCTTCTTCCACTCTGTCCTCCAGAAATGGCCAACAAATTTGGTTTCTCTTTCCCAAACAATACTCTTGGGTAAGATGTGAAGTCTAACAACTTCTTTGAAAAACAGATTTCCAATGTGAGTTGCATCACTGGTTTTCTGACATGGAATGAAATGTGCCATTTTAGAAAATTTGTCGACTACCATGAATATGGAATCATAAACCCTCTGCGTACTCAGAAGTCCTAACACAAAATCCATGCTTACCACATCCCACAGCCTCTCTGGTACTGGCAATGGTTGATACAATCCTGTGTTCTGTCTTTTCCCCTTTGCATGCTGGCAAATCCTGCATTTGTTCACGAATTTCTTGACATCTATCCTCATCCCTAACCAATAATAAAAACTATTCAGTTGCACAAATGTTTTATCATGGCTGAAATGTCCAGCCAATCCCCCACTATGTTTTTCTTTCAGAAGATTCTCTCTCATAGAACTCTTTGGAATACATAACTAATTTCCCTTGAATAATAGTCCATTCTGAATCAAATATTCGATCCATTGGCTTCTATCTCTAAAAAATGGATTCTCACATGCTTCATAAGCCTCTTTAAAATATGCATCATCTATGTACATCTCCTTGAGATTGTCAAAACCTAAAGTTTTCACTTTGAACTCCTGCAGAATCAAACATTTACTGCTCAATGCATCAACAACCTTGTTAGCAATTCCAAAAATATGCTTTATAACAAAAGTAAAATTCTGCATATATTCAACCCATTTTTCATGTTTCTGGTTTAGTTTTTCCTGTCGATATACGAATTGTAAAGCATGGTTATCACTATACAAGACAAACTCCTTTGGAACCAAGTAATGCCCCCATTTCTTCAGTGCCTGTATGACTACATAAAATTCCATGTCATATGTGGAATATTTCATCTTTGCATCATTCAGCTTCTCACTGAAATATGCAATTGGTCTATTGTCTTGACTCAAGACTGCTCCAATCACAAATCCACTTGCATCACATCTGACTTGAAATGTCTTACTGAAATCTAGTAGAGCCAGAACTGGTTGTCCAGTTATCTTCTCCTTCGGCAACTTGAAACTTTTCTCTACTTCCTCTGTCCAATGAAAATATTTATGTCTTTTCTTGACTGTGTCCATCATTGGTGCACATATCCCACTAAAAATTTTGATGAACTTCCGATAAAAACTAGCCAATACATGGAAGCTTTTGACTTCAAAGATACTCTTTGGTGATGGCCAATCTTTAATTGCTCTTACCTTTTCAGGATCCATCTTCAGCTCGTTCGAAGAGATCACAAAACCCAAATAAATGAGCTCTTTCTTCATGAAAGATGACTTCTTCAAATTTATCAGCAACTTCTCTTGGTGTAACCTCCTCATTACTGCAGCTAAATTTTTTAGATGTTCTTCCTCAGTCTTATTGAAGATCAGTATATCATCAAGATACACAATCACAAACTTTTCAATGAAATATTTCAAGACTCCGTTCATCAACCTCATAAAAGTACTTAGCGCATTCGTCAAACCAAATGACATGACAAGCCATTCATACAGACCTTCATTTGTTTTGAATGTTTTCTTCCATTCATCACCTTCCCTCATTCTAATCTGATGATACCCGCTCTTCAATTCAATTTTTGAAAAAAACTTTGCTCCACTCAAGCAATCCATCAAGTCATCCATCCTCGGTAAAGGAAATCTATAACTGATGGTGATTTTGTTTATAGCTCTTGAGTCAGTACACATTCTCCATCCACCATCCTTTTTTTGACTTAACATTGTAGGTACAGTGCATGGACTCAAGCTTTCTCTCACCAATCCTTTATCCATCAAATCCTGGACTTGCTTCTTGACTTCTTCATTCTCCTGCGGCGTAAATCTATATGCTTCTTTGTTTGGTAAACTTTCTCCGGGTATAATATCAATATGATGGCTTATACTTTTGATAGGTGGCAACGAACAAGGTAATTCTTCCACTACTATATCACCAAATTCCTTCAGCAGTTCTTGAATTTCCTCAGGTAGATAATCTAATTTGGTATTGGTTAATATGACTCTAGGTTTTCTTACCACAACAAACTACATGTCTTCTTCTTTCTTGACTTCATCAAGAAGTTCCTTCCCACTCATGAGAAGTATAGTATTGCTCACCTTTGTTTTTACTTCCTTGTCCTTAATTGGCAGCAACATATGCGTCCTACCATTCTTCTCCAAGGTGTATGTGTTCTTTCTCCCATCATGAACAACATTTTTGTTATATTTCCATGGTCTCCCCAACAAAAGATGGCATACATCCATGGGAATAATATCACATAAAATTTCATTCTTGTATCCCCCTATCTTAAATTCAACTAAACATTGTTTAGTGACAGTTACCTGATGTCCTTTTTGTCACCATGAAACCTTGTATGGGCTCGGATGTGCAATAGTCTCCAACTCCAATTTCTCCACCATTTCTATGGATACTAAATTATTTTTTATTACACTGTCCACTATCACCTTGCATACCCTGTCCTTTTTCTTGCAAGTAGTTCTAAACAAACTATTTCTTTGGACTGGATTTTCTATCTCCTTCTCTGGTTTCAGGAGAATTTTCCGCATCATTAAAGATATTCCTCCTTCTGCATCTTCAGCCTCAACATTTCGCCTTTGTGCTTCTGAAATGTGAGCTTCACCTCCTCCATCTCTTTTTTTGTCAGTACATTCATAAGACTTATGTCCGATCTTTCCATAGACAAAACATTTTATCTCACCACCTCTGCCTCTTCCTCTTCCTCTAGCTCGCAGAAAAGTGTTCCTGTCGGCATATTGTCTCCCCTATGAACTTCCTCCTCTTTCAGGGTGAGTTTGAGGTTTCTTTTCTTCATCCTTGGGTTTCTGCACTCTGTCCTGGGAAATTTCTTTTCCTCTTCTCTGACTTCTACCTCTGCCTCTATGAAATTGCTTTCGAGTCAATTTCTCTTCAGCCTTCAAAGAAATCTGATAAGCATCTTCCACATTTCTAATCATCACCATGCTCATATCATCTTGGATGTCATATCTCAGACCATTCATGTATCTAGCGACCTTCTCATCATCACTCTCATGATGAACTTCTCTGATGTTTATCCTGTAGAACTCCTCGGTGTATTCCTTCACTGTCATTCCCTTCTGTCTCAAATTTTGCATTCTTCGAAACAGATTAATTTGGTAGTCCCTAGGTATAAATTTGGATTTCATTTTTTCAACCATTCTATCCCAGCTTTTTATTCTTTGCTTGCCTTTGCAATGCTTTTCAGCCTGCAGTTCATCCCACCACAGTGTTGCATGCCTTTTAAGTCTATTAACGACATGTTTAACTTTGTTATCTTTCTCGACATCCTCATAGTCGAAGTACTTATCCAGAGCTCTAAACCAATATAGCATCTCCTCAACATCTAAGTTCCTTCATACATTGGAATATCCATCTTTTCCCTGGCACCTATTCTTGCAACAACTCTGAATAGACGTTCTTCTGCAGTATCTTCAGTTGTGATTTCTTCTTCGTCTCCAACCTCATTTTCGCTTTTAGCCTCACTGACATATCCAAAATCAATTGTTTGTCTCTATGTTGTCTCCATAGCATCTAATCGAGCACGGAGTTCTCTCATTTCCCTTTCCATAGCTAGATCGGGCATTTGCCTCTCATGACATCTTCTGGGTGGCATTGGTCAAATTTGTCCTTGCAGAATTCAAATCACAACTTATTTTTTGTCTCCTTTCTCCTACAGAAAAATATATTGTAAGCTCTGATACCACTCTGATGCATCACCCCTACCTCAACAGGTTCTGCACGACCTTCCAGTCTAGGATCATTCTTAATCTCTCGTCAAGTCTGAATTGACTTCTTGATCTCCCTGCAGGAAATATTCCACACACACAAGTGTGTATCCATAGGTCCTTATGAGTTACGCATTTTCAAACAAGAACTAAGCGCCAACTCTCACCCACGTGATCGATGATATGACCACAACCTTCACCCGAAAGGTTGTTTCAGGTTTCGTGACTTCGCGAAACCAGATGTGAGTCCCTCTAACTTGCAGATCCCCAAAACCCGAAAGTCTAATGGATCTCTGACTCCTTCCTTTGACTTTTCCTGATACGACCTCAAACTAAAACCTAGGGCCCATTCTTTCGGCACCCAAGATTATGTGTATTGGTGAACTACTATGCAAGACTCCCTCCTCCCAATAGTTGAAATCACGATATATCTCACCTCAAATCAACGACTCTCATCTCCTGCGATCTGACAATCCTGATTTGATCGGGACTTCGTGAATCGAGATTTCATGACTCTCGACTCCAAGTCACAGCTTCCTCCACTTCCCAAATTCCAAAACAATGAAATTTGACCATGAGATCAACGACCCACATTGATCTGAATCCAACGGCCTCTATTCCTCCTAAGCTTGTGAGTGTGGAAAGACACTCAGCCTAAATCTTCTCGTTGTTTTGCGAGATCCAATGGACCCTGGTAAATCAGTAATTCCTCCACAAAGCTATTCCACTGTCCGATTAGACTTCTGAAAGACTCCTCCGCCAAACACTCCGACGTCAACCTTACTGATCTTTCTGTCTATTGGGTGACTTCAACACTCACCTTCCCTTGAACTCTTCAAGGTTCTTTCCTTCATGAGATTTCTCTCGCAAACTCGAGGATTTCTAAGGGAATCTTGCACGCATCCCTTGCATTGTTTGCAAATAACCTATGGTTATTTGTCCCTTCGAATCTGTACACTCTTTTGCAACAACAGTTCGTCAATTTTCCTTCTAGGTTGGAAAATTCTAAGACTTCAACTCGCCTGCGCACTCCTTGCACGACTCTTGTGCTACACCTGCACTTCTACCGGTATGAGAACAACGGTATCCCTCTTGATATTTTCTGAGATAAAACTCAGAACCCTATTAACGCACTCTATGCGGACCTTCACTGCAATCCTTACAGGAATCCTCGGGACGAGAAACAATTGAAACTCATACTTATCCTCTCACAGACTTCATACAGTCAACATGAAATCAAGAGCATACACACACATAGCATCAGAACAAAATGTATAACATAGAGTATAAGAAAAACTGTAAACATACCATTCAAACAGGTGTAAACAGTAACCAAGACGAAACCATGAAATTGAGTCAAATCTTTTATATATTAGCTCAAGTATTCATGTACATGGGTTCTTCTCTGTCTTCTTTCTCTCTATAGCTCTACAACTTATAGAATGATACAATGATACAAACGAGGGTGTCTTTTACGAGTTTTCCCTCTTGCAGCTCTAAGCTATCTAATTGAATTAAAAGCTACCTAATTTACATTCATTACAATTAAATGCCTCCATATTCGGCAGATGAGAGAAACGCTCAAGATTTGTTTACAATCTCCCAAAACATAAATGCAAATACGTTCTCCTAACTATTACATTAATGTTTTTTCATTCAAATTCAAAATGTCTCAAAAGGTGCGTTGGTGCAATTCTAGTTGTCCTTCACCTTTGCGCTTGCTTTGTTGGCTCGCTTACGATGCTCCTCCATCACTTTTTTCAAGGTTTTTAGTTGAAATTTGTATATGTCCCCATTTTCTTTTATTATTAATGATTAATGTTTAATGTAACTACAAATAAATTATCAAAATTAAGATATTATTTTTCAAGTATAGCCATGTATTCAAAGTCATTCATTATGACTCATCTCCCATGAAACTAAATAGCTCACTTAGGACTCATTATTAATTAATTATAATACTTTTGTAAGAAATGTATATTTATTTACATGGAGTTTTATTTCAAAATTACATATCACATTTTTACATGTATTAATGCATATAACTAAATAAAATTAAATAGATAGTTTTGTGTCTTATTAAACTATATGAAATGATTTCAATTACTTTATGACATTCATTTATGACCCATCCCCAATGAGAAATAGTCTACTTAACACTCACTATCAATTAATTCTATGTTTTTTTAATAAATACATTTTTTATTTACATGAATTTTTATTTCAAAAATTACATCACATTTATACACTCGTATTAATGCATAATATGGGCAAATAGAACTCATTGTATTTAAATTGGTTTATATAAGAAAATTGAAACTACAAATAATTGATTTAAGAATACATATTTACAAAAAGTTATGGGTTGAGAAATTAAATGCCTAATAATCAAGGAAAATTTTAGGGGCTAAATTATGCCCATGAGGTAATTTTCCATGCTTTTTCCCAAAAAACGATTTTTCATTTTCCCTTTTTCTAAAAGTGATTGGCCCAAATTATTTAGGATAAAATTATTTAACCTTAAAAATAGCCAAAATATTATAGAAACTATATAAAATCCTCAGAAATTTGGATATTTTTAGAAAAATATTGCCAAATATTTTACAGTTTGCATATTAAGAAATAATAAGATTCGCCAAGGTTTCTAGACTTCGAAATGAATTTGCATCCTTAAAAGTATACTTTCTTATAATTTAAAATTTTCTAAGTCATTCATCTATGACCCGTCTCTCATTATCTTGAATAGTCCACTTAGCATTCATTATTAGGAAATTACAAGTTTTTTTGGGAAGAAATGCATCATTGTTTATATTAAGTTTTATTTCAAAAATTATATATCACATTTATGCACACATATTAATGCATATAAGTAAATAAAATTCGATAAATAACTATGTACCCTCTTGGATTATATGGGATGATTTCAATTGATTTAAGAATACAAATTTACAAAATGTTATGGACAAGGAAATCAAATGCTTTTAGTTTAAAACGTTCAAAGACACTCATTTCTGACACATCTCCAATGAGCCTAAATAGTCCACTTAGCACTAATTATCAATTAATTCTATTTTTTTTAATAAATGCAACTTTATTTACATGGGATTTTATTTCAAAAATTACATGTCACATATATAAATTCATATTAATGCATATAGGAAACTAAAAGTCAATAAATGAATTTGTATGCTAGATTAGAATACAAAAATTTACAAATCTATGCAAATATTGTTGTCTCTCCAAAGAATATATGAATTTTATCTCTTTATAGACAATATATAAAACAATATATAAAAACAAATGGCTTACCACTGAGATAAATTAGCATAAATGTCATTTTCTTAAAATAAATTATAATATTTTATGTTAATTTATGTTAGAGAACGAAGGAATCAAACCACCAACATCTTTCTTGCAAGGCATGTGATCTTCCATTGAAATAGCACCCTTTAAAACATTAGGGAAGATGGATTTCATTGGTTTTCCTAGAGTTAAGAGAACAGTCTCCAATAATAGTAACCTACTAATGTCTTTGAAAATGATATTAAATTTTTTAATAAAACTCCATATTTCTTATATATTCAAGATATGATGCAATGATCTCAACATGGAAAATTTAAGCTAACCATGTTTGGAAAAGAAAAGATTATACTGACCAAAGAAAAAGGAAACAAGGAAGGAGCTCCATATGCTCTAACAAATTATGATATTGTTGATCCACATTTGTGATCAATATTTGTACATACACACTTATCCTTAAGCTTCTTCCTTTGTTTTTGTTTTTTTCTTGAATCTCCTTACATAGTCTCTTTTTCCTTTTAAATGTGGGTTGTAGGTCATATTACCTTCAAATTCGCAGGTCTGTACACCTACAAACCCGTGTATTTATACGTAGTCTTTTTCCCCTCTTTCAAATTTTCCAACATTTAGTCAATTTTCAAGTGATACAGGAGTAGTGATGCAAGATTCCAACATGTCCCAGACCCACATCTCTCTAGGTCTACAGACCCGCAGTCGTGCTACCCTCAAATTTCACATCTTACCTCTACGTCCTCCAAAACGCACCTTCTTACCTTTTAATACTTAATCATTTTCTTGAAATATGGATGCGCGGTGGCTCATTATCCCATTCACCTTTTCCCCATGTATTCGGACCCACATGTTTTTCGATGTGCAATCCTGCATTATGAAAAATTCAAATCTTATTTATGCAACCTGTAAAATCATCCTCTCCCAAACTTAGTCAATTTTCTTACTTTGTGTGTAGGGTCTTTTCACTTTTACCTTTTTATCCCCATATGCCCGTAGGTTCATAGACTTGCAGTCCCACACCCTACATAATGCACTTTCCATTCCTCATTATGCACCTCCATACTTAACCACTTTTCATCCACCATGACATTCCATCACCACTTTCCATCACAATTATTTTCCCCACCACATCAGTCACCACTTGTGTGAACATAATTTCATTATTAAAGTGGTGAAGATCTCGTAAACCTTCTAATAAATTTAAAATATTGTCGTGCAGATTGGAATCTTTGAAATAAGAACTACGGTGATTAAACCATCAGAGAAATACGTGGTAAATTAAATAAGAACTACTATGCCAAGTTGTAAATATTGATAGCAGTGCCACCTATTGCCAAGGCTAGAAAAAAATTCAAATAATGTTAAGTAAGAGAAAGGAATTGTATTGCGGGGATACACTAAATACGCTTGGACATGAAGATCGAGAATTCCAATGATCACGAGCTTACAATTACTACAAGGCCCTCCCTCCAGATGAGAAAAATACAAACATGATATAGACTTTACGAATAGCCCTTGTTGTTTGTGTTCCAAAGGTAACAAATTTTAAAGAGCTCGTTAAGTGGTATGCAGATAAATTCAATTTAGAGAAGAGAATAGTCTAGCTCCAAGGACAACAACCTATCTCTTTAGATCCTTTAATATTTACTAGAATGTTGCAGCTCCCCATGCCCACAATGTGATTCAAGGGTGAAGAGGCTAATGAATTCCTCAAACAACACAAAGGAGAAGAAAAGATCCTTGATAAATATCTAGTCAACCCAAAAAATAACACTAGCTTTTCCAAGATTGAGGTAATATCCTTGAAATACCCATACAAGGAATTTTCTTGGTTATTTACTCATATCATTGATTTGGAAACCACAGCCTCTGTGCCAATAAAATATCATCTATGCCCTTCATTTTTCTCTCTGTGATAATTCCATCATAGATTGGGGTCACATTATTTCTAGTGAAATCTCATTTCAATTAAGTTATTTGAAAAAGACCCAGAAATTTGATATGACATCCTACCTTATTTTTTCCATAGCCTACTATCATGTGTTTGATGACTTGTTGAGGGAAAGGAGCATTGATTTTAAGGTGGAACCAATCTTCGCCTAGTATTCATCCTTGTGGAGTCACAAAGCTCAGAATAATTTCTACCTGATTCACAATAATTTTATCTCAGAGTTTAAAAAATTAGTTTTTGGCCCTAATACGTCAATATTATCACTCAAAGTTGCCACCTTTCTTGCAAAAAAAGGAGTTTTCAAAACCACTTAATATTTCAATATTATAAGGTTATTTGGTTATGAAGAGAAGCCTTTCCTCCTCCCACTTTATGTATCAGACAATAATTTTGTTGTAGAAGTTTGTAGGCAATATAAGTCCTGGGATCACTTCTTCAATAAGAAGAGAAAGAAGTAGTTCATCTCACTGCCTTGGAAAATTGGAGAAATCATTATAAAACACATCTCCCATTTAGATGAACTTGCAATTCATCTTGACCAACTCAGCCTAAAATAAGTTGAACCTGTTGAGTGTTTCGACCCAAATGATATGGTTACTGCACATATGTCCTTAATTGGTTATTCTTCCCATTTTACCAAAATTGAATAGTGTTGAGTCTCAGAATTGTCGCATTTTAATCCTCTTTCCTTTCACCATACTTCACATTTATCCATGGTCTACCACTCCATAAACCATTCATTAATACCATTTTCATAATTAAATATGAGTTTAGAATTATTATTGTCCAAATCATTTATTTTAGTATTAAAAGAGAATTTGTGATTAAATATTAGAAAAATGACATATTTTTCATATATATATATCAAAGATTTGTGTGAGATTTGTAATGTAGGGATATTTGAAGGTTTCAACCAAGGAGTATTCAAAAGTTTCTTGAATGTTTTCTCCATCTTTTCACAATTTGAAGGAGATAATTCAAACTAATTTCAAGGAGGAATATCATGAAAGAATTTGTGTAATTATAGCAAATTGGTTGAGAGAAAAGTGGAGAGGATTTGAAGGGATAAGTATTTTGTAATTTATCAAATTGGTTGAGAGAAACGTGGAGAGGATAAGCATTTTGTAATTATAACAAATTGGTTGAGAGAAAAGTGGAGAGGATAAGTATTTTGTAAATATAGAAAATTGGTTGAGAGAAAAGTGGAATTGTAATTATGAGTTGCTTATCTTTGTTAAGCCCTAAATAATGGCTCATTACCCCACAATTGGGGCATATTACATTAGTAATGTTATTTTATTTATGTCGGCTTTAGTCCATTAGTTGTAATTATACTTCCTAGTCTCCTATATATACCAAGGAGACATTTTCATTTGGAATCATCTTGTAATTGTACATTTATGTGGGCATAAGGAGGTTGCTCCCTTGAAGAGGCTTATTATCTAAATTTATCTCTTCTTCGAGGCATTGAGTACTTATTCTGAGGTTTTTCTATGCTATATTGATATTTGGTTCTTAACATATGGTATCAGAGCTCAAGGTCTTGGGGTTTCGCTGCTACATATGAGACACCTTGCAATTTTCGTTATACCTTTTTTTCTACAACGTTTCAGAATGAATAGCTAGGAGGATATTTAGTATATGGATCAAGGTACATTGGGTTAAAATTTAAGCTCTTAAGGCCTTATACTTTCGGAGATACATCCTGTGCAAGATAGGGTTCTGGAATCATCCTAAACTGAGTCATTGCAGAATTTTTGCTATAAAAATTTTTATGTAGCGTTTCAGACCCTGGAATCCGGAGGCTATTCATAGAAATTACTAAGGTATATTTGGTAAAACGTTCAGCTTTTGGGTCATCTTACATTTGTAGATACACCCTATGGAAGATAGGGTATCTGACTAGTCCTATTGACTAGTCTCAAGAAGGTGTTCCAAGTAAAACAATCATAACTTATTCCTAGAGTATCCAAATTGAGTGAGATCGATTGCATTGGATATTGGACAGTCTGTAGTATTTATGGTACAAGTTTCATAATTTATATCAATTATTTTGTGTGGGGCACGCTATACAAGTGAGATCTCCTAGAAAGTCCAAAAATCATAAATTTGTGGGGAAGTTACCATAAATTCCACTTGGCACATCCAATTTTGATCAGACCTATGGCATTGCAGAGAAGAAATCTCAGAGAACTACAAAAAAGAAAGTTTCATACCCAGAAGGGTCGAAACTTTGGAGATACAGCAGAAGAAATATTGTCTAGCAGAACCACCTCAAAATCAAGGTTCAAAAGTGATACTTGGCCAACATGCCACCCAAAAAGGGAACTTCTACACCAAATAAGCCTCCAAACAATCCTACATGGACTCTTGATGAAGGTGAAGAAATGCATAGGGACATAAATGATTTACAAAAGAAGACTGTAACAAAATATGAACTACATGAGATGATGGAGGGTTTAAAAGGGGATATCATGGAAGGATTGAAAAAAAAATTAATAGAGAGGACACCTAAAAGTGAAAATGTATCCCATGAAATTCATGATGAGGACACAAGGAAGGTGAATCAAGAATGGAGAAAATCCAACTTTGGTTTGAAGACCAACCACGTTCCTAAGATCGATATGAGGAAGTTTGATGGCAAGGACCCAATCACGTGGATACTTTAGATGGAGCAATTATTTGATCTACATAATGTGCCACATACACAAAAGGTACGAATTGATTCTTTATATTTAGAACCCAATCAATTTGTATGGTATTGATGGCTTTTTTTCTCGCAAATCACTCGTCACTTGGACAATTTTCATGGAAGAAATGATAGCACACTATGAGGATACAAGGAGCAATACCTTCTTTATCCAATTGATAAATCACAAGAAAAAGGGTTCAGTTATAGAGCACATTAAGAACTTCTAAATATTGAATATAAAGGTAACAGATATTCCAGATGAGCACTTGATTGATTTATTCATAGGAACTTTAAAGGATAACATTCAACATGAGGTTCGCCTTTGGGAACCCAAATCATTGGAGAATGCATTTAGGGTGGCAAGAAATGTTGAAAGTTAAAATATGGCTATGGCTACTAGAAGGACCAATCCTAACAGTTATAGAGGGAATAATGCTTCTTCTTCTAAAACACCTCAACCTACAAGGTTGACACCTCAACAATTGGACGAAAGAAAAGAAAAATGTTTATTATGCTTTAATTGTGACAGCAAGTACAGTAAGGGACATAAGTGTGGTGAGAAGAAATTATTCTACATATTTTGTGAAGAGGAAGAAGAAAAAGAACAAGAACAAGAACCATCTCAATATGAAAACGTAGAAGCAATTTTGTATGAAGAGTTGACTCCCATGATATTGTGTAATGCATTGGCTGGAATTAGCACTCCTCAAACCCTCAAGATTGAAGGATATATCAAAAAGAAAAAGTTAATAGTCCTCATTGATTCTGGCAGTACTCATAATTTCATTCACTATAAATTATCCAAAGCTCTCAATTGCTTTGTATATCCAGCGCCAGAGTTTCAAGTAATGATTGCAGATGGAGGAACTATCAATTGCTCAGGAAAATGCAATAAGATCAATCTTACTATGGGGGAATATGTAATGAATAGTC
>JASDQU010108344.1:83049-96254 GCA_032191745.1 Picea mariana
TTATACAAAAGCATCCAGAGTTACTCAAGTGTTGCGGAAAATACTTGTCTCAAGGGGAGGGGCATGTTAAGCCCTAAATAATAGCTCATTACCCCTTAATTGGGTCATATTACATTAGTAATGTTATTTTATTTATGTCGGTTTTAGTCCCTTAGTTGTAATTATACCTCCTAGTCTCCTATATATACCAAGGAGACATTTTCATTTGGAATCATATTGTAATTGTACATTCATATGGGCATAAGGAAGTTTCCCCCTCAAAGAGGCTTATTATATGAATTTCTCTCTTTTTCAAGGCGTTGGGTACTTATTCTAAGGTTTTTCTATGCTATATTGACATCTGGTTCTTAACAATCTTCTTTTCAAAGCAATCATGTATAAATAAGAGGGCTCTCTCCTCATTTTAAAGGAGAAGAGGAGGAGAGGAAGAGAGAAATTAGAGAAGAACATAGTTATTCTTTTCTCTTGAGATAATGAGTTAGTCATGGATTTGATCATGTTGTAATAGAGTTGATGTTTTAGATCGATTTCTCCATAATAGATTCGTTATTTTGAGTTGTTAATATAGATTTTATGTGAGATCACATATGTTTGTCATTTGTTATTTTTTATTTATGTTATACATGATCTTTCCTTTTTCTAAACTCATTCTTTCTCAATTAGGTTTAATTTATGCAATTTCATGCTTTTGTTTAGGCCATGCAATTGGATTTCATGCTTTCTCAATCAAGTGTAATTTATGCAATTTCATGCTTTCATTTATTTTATGCAATTCAATTTGATTCGTTTGTTTCTTTTTCATTAGATTAGGTTAGCTTGCTTTCATCCTGCATATATTGTGCTTGCACCTTGAAGCTTACGAGCCTCGGGTTGACAATCTTATGTCAAATTCATTAACATATAAATCGCTCGACTTTTTGGCGTCATTGTTGGGGAGTTGCTAAAGGGATTAGAGCTTAGGTAGGTAAGTTGTCTTTAATTACACAACAAGGGGGAGGATAAACCTTAAGATGAGAGGTAAGAACCTATGCATCCATTTTAATGGGTCGCTCCAAAGCCTTGTTGTTCCCTTTTCACAAGAGTGTTTAATTTTTCTGCAAAATTGCTTATTGTTCTTAGTTTGTTTACTTTTCTCAGTTTGTTTACTTACCTGCAATTTACTTTCCCATAAGCGTGCTTTCTTTCCTGGAAAATGTGTTTACTTTCCCGCCATTTATTTTCCTTTCAGTGTGCTTATTTTTAGCAAGAGCGCTTTCTTTTATGCAAGTTTTATTTCCTTCATTATGAATTATTTCCTTCTTTTATACGAGTTTGCTTTTGATTTTGTACCTATTTATCTATGATTTTACACTACTTTTATACTAGTATTGTTTTGTAATGTCTCGTAGTGCTTTGTACTAATTTTTCATTCGTAGTATCCAATTTTGTAAGATGGTTTTAGAATGAATATAACCTTGGAACAACTCTCTCATATCTTATCAAAAGTCGGGATCTCATCTTCTCAAGAAGATGAGATCTTGACAGCAATCAAAGACTTAGCCTCTCCTCCTGAAGAAAAAGAAGAATCGACATTCAAAGAATCAAATGAGGAACAACTATTCAAACATGAGATCGAGGAGGACAAACAAGAGAATGCAAGTAAGCTTAATCAGAACGGAAATAACACATACGAAAGCCTCATTGAAAGGTGGTTTCAAGCGAGTATCAGGACAGTGCAATTTTTTCTTCCCTATTTCTCTATATCGCATTACCGTAATTATTTTTGCACACTTCTATACATTTTAATTTTCAATTTTTTAAATTGCATGTGAATATATTCTTGTTCCTATGGCGCAAATTGTTAAATTGGAAATTTTCTTACACACAACTAATTACCAACTTCTAATTAGCATAGAGTAGGTAGGATGTTATTTTCTATTTTTTGCGTTAAGTTTTGAATAAGTATGAATAGGTATTCTCTCCTCTGCGCTTCGTGCGATCTAGAGGATCAGAAAGTAGCATGTCTCTAATGTTTTCAGGAAAAATCACATTGCTTTAATTTTTTACTTGCGATCCCCATTTGCTAAAAGCTTTCATCTGAATTTTTTTTACAATTTCCAATTTTTGTTTTTTAAACTAGTAATAAAAAAAATAACAATAAAAAAAAAAAACTTAAAAATTATAGTTGTGTTTTTATTTAATGTAAAATAAAGATTTCAAGTTGAAATTGTCAAGCTTGTGCCCAGGCCAAAACCTGCAACACAACTAAAACATGAAGTTGTGAAATTAAAAGGTTCTTATTCATTCGCAACTTCGATAGAATGGTTGCCCATTGGTTTACTAAACTTTCATAAGGATGTAGTGACTAGGTTATATTCTTCATCAAACGCTCCACATAGAAACATCTTGAAAACAAGATAAAGAACTATGTGCTCCTGTGTTTACATCTACCAGAGACTAGTTTCATCGGTTTTTTGATTTGATTGGAGAGGGTGAAGTTTCAAGATTGAACCAACAAATGAAAGTATCAAAATCCCTCTCCCATAATGGTCGAGCCTACTTGCACTCCCTTTGGTCGAGTGGCTCGTATCTTGCTTTAGACTTTCAAAAAGAAGAAATGCACATATATAGATTCTGATCAAGCTTATTCTTTTTTTATCATGGTCCACCACGTTATGCCTTTCGAGATAGTTATCTGGATTAGGACATTCCTGATCGAGATCTAGAAGCATACACAATAGCATAGGCAACTGTTCCAAATTTTGGTACATAAGTCTAGACAGATCCATCCATTGAAGCAAGGACAGTTTAAGCACCAGCCTTTATATAGTTTATATATCCCATATAGACCACTAGAGGACCCAGTGATGTAAGATTTATTTGATCATATATGATGGTCTCTTTCAAAAGTACGTTTCATCCTTACTTTTCATAAGGAAAGTCCTATCATATTGATTTCTTTATGCTGCTTCCTGGCAGCATTAAGAACTTAAATTAAACGAACCCTTGCCATTTACTTCGAGTGAAAATGTGAGGAATCATATACAGAGAGTGTTGCCAAAGAAGACGGAGGAACAAAAATGTTGCAAAAGCATATATTTTCCTTTGCATTCAGATTTTTAGTTACAGGCGCTGCCATTGAGCACTTCGTATGGAAGGATTTGTGGTCTAGCCATGTGGTCATTTCATTGTAGACACGAGACTATTACGATGCCCTAGAAAGGCAAATAGCATGGCTGGAACCCAAATCATTACCGGGGAATGAAGAGTTTCAACTTGTAGTCAAGGCAGAACAGAGCTAATCGAGCACATAACCTAAGATTCTCGCACAATTCAAGTCATTGCTTGAGTATGGTTGCAAGGATAATATGAAATAAAAAAATTCAAATAGAATGCTTATATTACTCCATGCATTTCTTAATGGTTTATATTTGGGTTTTGGATATGTTGATTTAAACATAAAGATTGTAAAATTTTGTTTGAAATTCTTATGCGGGCAAACTTGCAGAATGCCAAGCATAAGTTATGTTCCATTTAATGTCTTCTCCTCCCATTTTTTTATATGTGAATCATATTTTATGGATCTTCCTTACACGTATGTTATCCCAATATAGGATTAGGACTAAAAATGAGCATAACATTAGTTACTCGTATATAAGGCGCATTATTCCTGCCACGATGGTCTTCTCATTGTCCTCATTTGGGTACAGAGATAGCCTCATAATATTGTCAATATCCATAGCATTAGCATTTGTGTATTCCACACTATAGAGTGACCCATCCTTGAGACAAGTGCACCAGAATGGTGACCGATTAAACAAAATTAGGCCAAAAAACAAATTGTGCATTCACATGCATAAACCACCTGCTACATTATCGGTCGAGATTTTATGGTTCAGTTGGTCAAATTTATTATGCCAACCCATCATTCATCCACGCCATCATCATGCCCCACCGAATTCAATTAATCAGGGCTCCTCCCCCTTGGCAAATCAAAGCAGAGCAACAGCCAACGGTTGAGAAAATAAAAACCATCTTACAAANGCAAATTTATTATGCCAACCCATCATTCATCCACGCCATCATCATGCCCCACCGAATTCAATTAATCAGGGCTCCTCCCCCTTGGCAAATCAAAGCAGAGCAACAGCCAACGGTTGAGAAAATAAAAACCATCTTACAAATTTAGTATGCCATCTGTCAAATGCAACCACATGTTTTTTTTTATGTCTCGTCTAAGAATAGGATAGCTAGGTGTGTGTGTTGCAAATCCAAGCACAGAAAAATCGGTTTGGTTCAAGGAACTAGATCCTTTTAAAACAAAAATCATTACACCATCTCCACAAAGCATGGCATGGCTTGCACTTCATTTTGTGGATTTCCTTTGTAATTTCTATATGGCTTATCTTTATACCATTCATAACTTTTTGGATCTGACAGCTGTCATTCGTGAGAAGTCTTGGGGAGGCTCGAAAAATGTTTCTAATTTGTATCTCCACGACTCATATTATGAGACGTTTCAGGGCTGACAACTACCCGCAAAAGCATGTTATGGGGATCCTATAGTTGGTGCCTCCTGGCACAGTTGGATCTAAAACCTACTACCCACACAGTTACCAGGCCATTCTGAGTTATCCTAGTCCTCAAGTCTATCCACATGTTGTCGAGGTTAACGTTGTGCATCGGTCTTGGCTCATCTCTTTTCATAATCATTTTTTTCTTAGCATCAATTCCTTGGTATGTGGGAGAATTTCTTCTCTTATGTGTCAGAAAAGATTACAGAGAAAAACTTGGTCTGCTGGACTGCACTATTGCAGCCATTCATTCAGCAGTTGCAATGATTATTGGTGCAACTAAAGGTGCAGATGTGTTGTAAAAACCTATTTCAAGGAAGATCGCGGGGGTACATAATAGTTGCAAACCAATATTATTTATTATTATTTATCTACCTCAATCTGTTTTTATTTATACAACAACAATCGATGAAAAAAATAGCATGCAATGGTGAGAGGTAAAAACAAACTTTATTTTTTTAATTTGATTTGCTCACATTCGTACTAGTTCTTGCTTTTTATCAATGATCTCACAATTTTGCTGCAGGTTTAGTACTAATATTTTTCAGGTTCAAAGACGATCAATTTCATGCTGAAGTGATTTTTCAAATGGATCACCAAAACTTCCTGAAAATAATATTATTTCATGCTATCATTTATTATGCTTTTATTATTTTCTTTGAAGTCACTTAAATAGGTTTTCACGAAGACCATTGTCACAAATACGTCATGGCCAATTGGTTTGAAGACGATCAACTCTCATGCAGAAATAATTTTCAAGGATCACCAATATTTCCAGAATACATGCCTCATTAAAATCTTGAAGGAGCTTAATTGTTCATCACACATTTCATGACATTTTCCACTACACAACCATCTTTCAGAAAACCAATTATGCCATGACATGATCACTTGCCCTTCTCCTTCCAAGATTATTCATCCTCTATGTATTGAAGTCCACCTTTCATTGTCTTATCCATCATGACTTCACACATGCCTACCTTTCTGATTCACATACAGTTTTCTCCATTTTCAGTTCATGTTTTTGCTTTATGAATAAAACCATTCAATTCCCTTTTGATAACTACATTATCTTGCTTTCTTTTTCATAAACCCTATTACTATTGAGATATTTTCATTTATAGTCCTACCAATCATTTTTTACAACTCGCGTTGACTGATGTGGGATTCCTTAAGGCCCACATTTCAACAAGTCTTGCCCCATCGACCTCAACACCTTATCTGGGATAGAGACTAGAGTCCTTATGAGTACCTTGAGGCTTGCATGCCTTAATGGCAAGTTATCTCTCTGAAAATCATGGGAATACATCAATGTCCCTTGATCTTTATATCTTGCAAGTGGCTCGACATCATCTCATTCATTCGCACTTCGCAACATGTATTTGGCTACCTTGGCACTCATTAACATCAATGGTGAGATTGCCTCGCATTGGTTAACGACATCCATCAATGGTCGATAATCCAATGACTTATTTTTATGCTCGACATCCACACATTTATTTGCATGATTAGAATTGTACCATCAGGTTTAGAAGTAGGTGAAAAATATACACTTTTCCATGACTCCATCAGCAATTGCAGTAGTATTTTTCCAGCCATATGAGAGTACCACAATTCCATTTTCAGCCTTCATCTTTCGATTTACACAACCAATCAGCAGATCAGATTCCTTCACTTCACATTCCATGAGAAGCAGTCACATTTTTCATGATCCAGTAGCAACTACATTCCTATTGCATAGTTCATCTACTTTTGGGGGGTACGTGGAGGTATGTTGTTTTCTAAACTTTAATCATGCAATTCCTTACATGCTAGAATGAATGCATTGGAAAATTCCCTCACCATGTTTTGTTGTCTTTCTCCTTTTCGTACACATAACACATCTTCAGTCGGGGGGCGGGGGGGTGTATTCATTACCATTTGATTCTATTTTCCATATGTCATCTCACTTACCATTGATCAACATGTCTCTTCCAAACTACACCTTGTTGCACCTTGATTCCATATATTGCTCTATTTTGGCATGATTCATAACATGAAGAGAAGGCTTTCTAATGTACATTGATGGTTCATCATTTCCAATAAATGTATGCTTTCAAATCTTATGTATTGTAGAAAAAACAAAACAAGTAATGTTGTTAACACAAGAACCAACATTTGTTATATTCATGGTTGTCACACAAGAACCAACCATTAGAAAAATGTTTCCACTCATGCATTTCAGATCATGGAATGATTTCATTAAAGAATACAAAAGTCTCAAAGAATAACCATGCAAGGTTGCATGAGGATATGCAACCCAGTCAATTGGGGGGAGGGTGCATTTTCATCCCATTTATTGTTCAAAAAAATATATAATCATGCAAAGTCAAAATTGAGAAGAATTTTTTTATGCAAGGTTGCATGAGGACATGCAACAAGTTCAGTTGGGGGGTATGTTGAGTCTCAGAATTGTCGCATTTTCATCCTCTTTCCTTTCACCATTATTCACATTTATCCATATTCTACCACTCCATAAACCATTCATTAATACCATTTTCATAATTAAATATGGGTTTAGCCTTATTATTTTCGAAATCATTTATTTTAGTATTAAAAGAGAATTTGTGATTAAATATTAGAAAATTGACATATTTTTCATATATATCTCAAATATTTGTGTGAGCTTTGTAATGTAGGGATATTTGAATCTTTCAACCAAGGAGTATTCAAAAGTTTCTCGAATGTTTTCTCCATATTTTCACAATTTTAAGGAGATAATTCAAGCTAATTTCAAGGAGGAATATCATGAGAGAATTTGTGTAATTATAGAAAATTGGTTGAGAGAAAAGTGGAGAGGATAAGTATTTTGTAAATATATAAAATTGGTTGAGAGAAAAGTGGAATTGTAATTATGAGTTGCTTATCTTCTTTTCAAATCACTCATGTATAAATAAGAGGGCTCTCTCCTCATTTTAAAGGAGGAGAGGAAGAGAGAAAGTAGAGAAAAACATAGTTAGTCTTTGCTCTTGAGATAATGAGTTAGTCATGGATTTGATCATGTTGTAATAGAGTTGATGTTTAGATCGATTTCTCCATAATAGATTTGTTATTTTGAGTTGTTAATATAGATTTTATGTGAGCTCACATATGTTTGTCATTTGTTATTTGTTATTTATGTTATAAATGATATTTCCTTTGTCTAAATTCATGCTTTCTCAATCAGCTTTAATTTATGCAATTTCACGCTTTCGTTTATGTCATGCAATTTGATTTCATGCTTTCTCAATCAGGTGTAATTTATGCAATTTCATGCTTTCGTTTATTTTATGCAATTCAATTTCAGTCGTGTGTTTATTTTTCATTAGATTAGGTTAGCTTGATTTCATCCTGCATATATTGTTCTTTCACCTCGAAGCTTATGAGCCCTGAGTTGACAATTTTATGTCGAATTCATTAGCATATAAATCGCTCGACAAATAGTTTAAAGAAGGGGGTGGAGAAAATTTGAATCTCCCCAAAGTATCAATCTACCAAGATTTTAATAACATGGAGGAATTAGTCAATACAAATGAGGGATATTGACAACAAGGTAGAGAAGTAATAGATAAAAGTCCCAGTTTATCAGTTATGTCTCAAAAGAGTACCTCGATAAGAACAAAACCTAGGAGAAGTGTTTGGAGATAAAAAAAAAAAACACCTACCGGAAGTTCAGACGATGGCGGTGATAAAGACCCACCAAAGAAAAATCTCATATCGTATATACTTCTTCCAAAAGGAAAATGGATATATAGAAAACAAGGTTAGGCATACCTGAAACTCAAGAAATTCCATGGGATATGGATGTGGATGAGCTTATAGAAGAACCCAGTTGGCATGAGAAAAGACTATTGGAAACCCGAGAAATCTCCAAATCCCTAGTCACTCAAGAACCAAAGATATTTGAATAGGAATCTGTAACTTTTCACCTTACAGCCTACAATCGAGCATCTAAAAAAAAAAAAAATTGAGAAAGTTAATACAAAAAATAAAATTACATCCAAGAAATGGAAATCAACAATTGATTTCGTTGGGGTTGCACCATAAAAAATTGTACAATTCCATGAAGCAACCATAGAAGTCCAGAAGCAGTTTGTCAGTAACATTGAAAAGGAAAATTTGGAAATAAAACAAAAAGTAAAAGAATTAGTGGCAACTTTAATTCTAGGACCATTTTTTGTGGAACCTTTAAATACAGTTCAACCAACACTCACTTTAGAATATATCCCGAAAAGAAACAACAAATGGAAATTTTCATCTAGTTTGTTGCAAGCAATACGAAAATATGTTGGAGATGGGATACAAAAAAGAATAGATTTGATTCAATAAATTTGGGAGCTTTCACAGAGCTCCACCAACTTTGAAGCAAGGATTACAAATTTCAAGGAATATCTTCAAAAATATCTAGAGAATGATGAAGGTTTCTACAGGGATGTTGTGGGTACATTCTCAGCTCAAGTTTTAAGCTTGATTGATATCGTATAAGAGATAAAAACCTTCCTTCAAACATCCAGATGAAACAAATTAATGCATGTTGGTTGAATAGAATTAAAAAATTGAGAGAAATGATAAATGAACTAGATTCTTTGAAGAACAAAAGAGGTAACTTATTCTTCAAGTTGTTTGATCTCAGGAAAGAACTTGATGGCCCTAGTCTATTAATGGATACAATACTTTAATCTAAGGATAAATTATTAGACGAACTTAGCGTATTGAAAGTTGCATGGAAAAATGAGTTCATCGAATCAATAGAATTCTTTGAGAAAGAAATCAAAAGGTGGTTATTTAGATACATCAACAAAAATGATGAGGTGGATGACACATTGCACCAATCAGCATGGACCTAAGAGAAATAGAGAATGAATTGTTCTAAATTAAGAGTAGCCATGAGATTATGGTGGCCCCCATGAGGGCATATATTGAATATTGGTTAAGAAAATACTTAATCAAAATCACTAAGCTAGAACAAAAAGAAATAGTTGCAGCAATTATGCCATATCAACCACAACAAGCATCTAAAAAAGAGGCACCAACAAACAATGAGGGTTCAGAAAATTTTTTTGTCACAATGAGTCAAGTAGAAACACTATTCCTCCCCTTGCTATCATTCTTCTACAAACATTTGTCATAGTTCCTTCCATTTCCTAGTAATATGTGAAACCCAGGTTGATCATTGATTGTTTTTCATGTGTCTCCCAAATGTTTTCATTTCATGGTCCATGGGAGCCCCATCCTAGTCCTCTTTGAAGGACAAATGCAAATATTTTATTTCAAGACATTTACTTTGTATTTTTAAAGACATTATGTTTTAGGTTCCCAGAGAAATATTTTGGGATATTACATTACTACAATGTCAAAGACTTTGATCCAAGCATCAAATTTCAAGTGTGTATCTATCATAATTTTTTTTGTGTTTAATGAAATTATCATTTAAAGTTATATGTCATATGTGGTCTATACTTTCTTGTTTACTTTCCTTTAATATTATGTTTTGTCTTAATGAATGTTGTGATGGAAATTTCATTATATTTATTTCTACACTCTTTCGGTTTATGATCCTGGAATATATTGTAAATATTTATTTTCATAATATACTTGGTCCCGTCTCAGGTATTCTTTGAATACTTATTCCAAATAAGTCTGGTCCTTCTCAAGAATTTTTATATTTCTGCATGCAATTGTATTTTAAAAATAGAGGAGTAACACCTCTTAAAAAATGCAGGAGGATTTTATCCTCGTGAGGTTGAATCAAAGACCATAAAATAGGATTTTAGATCAACATAAATAAATTTACTTTCAATAAATAAAAATATTCAAATAATAAAAGGTAACACAATGGTACGTTATCAAACGAAACTTATGGTTTTAGGAAATCCCTTTAGAGAATAATAGTTGTAAGGACATCACACGAGATTGATATTGTGGTTCAAAACAAAAGTATGCATAAATTGGAGTATCCCAAAATTCATTTCCAACTATTCAATAAAGTGAAGCAACATGCAAAACAATGGATTTCCATCCTTTAAATTTTTCAAAATGCACATGCCATCATTTTGGTAAATATTACCAAAAGTATCAACTATAAAATTGTGTTGTGCCATCAGATTCTACAAACTCAAAAGATTCTATAGCATGTGTAGACTAACAACCATCCGCTTCAAACTACAAAAATGCTACCCCAAAATTTCCACCTGTAAACTTTAGTTGACAATTTAGACATGGAAAAATAATAGTAAACAATGAACATCATATTTTTTTTCTAGTTACAACCTCAAAGGTTACTCTCTAAAACCTATTATGGATTTCACATTTGATAAATTAAAAATTCTATAAGATGCCACATCTTGGATTTCTTCCAAGGCCTTGTGTAGAGGAACCAATAAACAACATTTCTCTACTTGGTTATTTCAAAGAAAATATATATTTAGTTTCTAATAATAAGTAAACAAAAAAACATCTTTAATTTCCATGTCAACAAAAAAATAGTCATTCTATAGTCTATTGTCTAAGAAATATTCAGTTTGTCAACGTTCTGCTAGGAATTCCATTTTGTGTGTTCAAAATTCCCTTTTTTTCCATGCTTCCCTCCCAAATTCCCTGCTAGAGTAATTTCGATAAAATGTAGAAAACTAGACTTTCCTAAACTAAAATGGGAAATTTTATAACAAAAATAGTAAAAAATGAAAAAATATATTTTAAGTGAGTCCATCCCACCCTACCACAACTCGAAATAAATAATCTTAATCTCCAGAATACATATTTATAAAACGTTATGGATTGAGAAATCAAATACCTTATAATTTAAAAATTTCTAAGTGATTCATCTATGACCCATCTCTTATTATCATAAACAGTCCACTTAGCATTCATTATTAAGAAATTATAAAAAAAAATTGGAAGAAATGCATCATTGTTTATATTGAGTTTTATTTCAAAAATTATATATCACATTTATGCATGCGTATTAATGCATATAAGTAAATAAAAGTCAATAAATAACTTTATGCCCTGTTGGATTATGTGGGATGATTTCAATTAATTTAAGAATACAAATTTACAGAATGTTATGGACAAGGAAATCAAATGCTTTATAGTTTACAATGTTCAAAGACATTAATTTATGACACATCTTAAATGAGCCTAAATAGTCCACTTAGCACTAATTATCAATTAATTCTATTTTTTTTTAAGAAATGCAACTTTATTTACATGAGATTTTATTTCAAAAATTATATATCACATATCTAAATTCATATTAATGCATATAGGAAAATAAAAGTCGATAAATGAATTTGTAGGTGAGATTAGAATACCAAAATTTAAAAATCTTTGCAAATATTGTTGTCTCTCTAGAGAATATATGACTTTTGTCTCTTTAGGGACAATATATAAAAAAATGTATAAAAACAAATGGCTTACCATTGAGATAAATTAACATAAAGATCAAATTATTAAAATAAACTATAATATGATATTAAAAAATATCCAAACCTCAACATTACATGCTCGCCCGCGATAGGATTGCAGGCCGCTACAGCGTGCCCTCGAGGCCCTGCGCCCCCCTGATTGGCTCACGACGCCCCTTCAAACCATGGACGCTCCTGGGGATCCAGATCCGCCCCCGGAGGTCCTAGCTTTCAGGTCCATGATTGTTGTCAGCCCTAAGCGCCCGCCCTCTACAAGCCAGCAGAAGTTTGTAAGGAAAATGGCCTCAATCCCCTCAGTGGCCTTGCCAGAAGAAGAAACTTGCAAAGAGGCCTTGAACCTAGCCGAGAGAGGACTCATTGGCCAGTTTACGGGCCTCTGGCCATCCCCGAAATTGGTGGAGGAGTGGACTCAAAGGAATTGGAAGCCTCTGATCAAAGAGGGAGTCAAAAAAAAATTTGTAGGAAAGGGTTTTTTCGTGTTTGTCTTCGAAAACCCGGATGACAGAGGATTAATCTTCAGAAATGGCCCATATTTTATAGGACCTCAGGGTATTTATCTAAATAAATGATCGACAGATTTTGACCCCACCCAAGACATCCCCTCAGCTCTCCCGATTTGGGTCAGGCTCCCTCACCTACCTCTCCACTGTTGGAATCAGAAATCCCTTCAGATCATTGGTAATGTGCTAGGAAAATACATAAATCAAGCTGCAAGAAAGGACCAGTATTTCTGCACTCGTATTTGCCTCGAAGTCGATTTAGAAGAGGGGCTCCCTGAAGCAATCAACCTCACTGTAGCAGGGTGGACGCATGTCCAGGAGTTGGACTACGAACAGATTCCTTTTAAATGCAGGCATTGTCATGGGTATGGACATTTTGTAAAGCATTGCAAGAAGAAAGCTGAGGAACAAGCAGACAATAAAAATGGGGATCAATGGACACTAGTACAGAAACATGCAAACACACAAAAAGGTACAAGTAAAGGTCATAATATTGGAGGTCCCAGTAGAACCAGAATCGGTCAAGAAACGGATGCTTCACCAAAAGGGACAGAAAGTTCTCAAAATAATCAAGAAAAATCAACCCAGGGGAATGAGGAACGGGCAGAAATCCCATCTTCAAACGAAGAGGGAGGGGAAGCAAATCAGATTGAAGCCAATCAAGGCAGCCCCTCCAATCCTTCTTATGCAGAAATTGCAAGAAAAAA
>JASDQU010108344.1:96532-120123 GCA_032191745.1 Picea mariana
TGTCTCTTGGAACTGTAGAGGTCTGGGGAATCCCTCCAAAATAGAAGCAGTCAAGGACCTATTGAAAGCAGCTCCCTCGGACATTCTCATGTTCCAGGAGACCAAAATAGAAGGGCAAGTCCTTCTAGAGATTAGTAGAAAAAAGTGGAATAAAAGCTCAGGGAAAGCAGTCAGCTCAAGGGGAACTTCTGGAGGGTTGGCAACCTTTTGGACCGAAGACCTATTTCTTCTGAATAAGAATTATGAAACTCAGGATTGGATATACACGGAACTGAAGCACAAGGCAAGTAAGTTTTCCATTTCTCTCTTTAACCTTTATGTACCTATTTCCTATGCTGAAAAACGAGAATGTCGGAACTCTCTCTCAGCCTTTTTAGAGGAGGCCTCTCCCAGTAATATCATCATAGTCGAGGATTTGAACATTGTAATGAAAGTAAAATAAAAGAGGGGGGGCTCCAGCCTCAGAGACCCCATGCTGTCCAAGGTAGAGGAGATCACTCAGTCTTGGGATCTTTTAGACTTCAACCCCATCCAAGGTATGTATACTTGGTCCAACAATAGGGTGGGTTTTGACCATATTTCTACCCGCTTAGATCGATTCCTGGTGCAAAGCTCTATAATGATGAATAGCAAGATCATCACCACCAAAATTCTGCCTAAACTCACCTCAGACCACAAGCCAATTCAGCTTCTCCTGGAAGAAGAAGAAGACCTGGGCCCTATTCCCCTTCGATTCAACCCTCTATGGATTGAGAGAGAAGGATTTTTAGAGACAGTAAAGACAGCTTGGGCCAATTCCTTCTCTGGATCCGCAAGCTATGTATGGGAGAAAAAGTTGAAAGCCACAAAAAAAGATCTGAAGGACTAGATAAAGAAACCAGTCCCAACTCCCACTGAACATAGAAAAGAAGCAGTGCAGACTCTGCAAACGGATATGGAAAACAAAGACATCACAGCAACGACTTTGGAAGAAGAAATTAAGGCACAACGAGCTACATATCAATCTTTTCGAAGTGAAGAAGAATACTGGAGACTCAAATCTAGAAGTCTCTAGCTGAAGGCAGGGGACAGAAACACCTCTTATTTCCATCGGCAATATAGAGCGAGATTATCCAGGAACCATATAGAAGAAATAAAAATGGTGGATGGCCAAGTCTGCGAAGGCTTCAATCAAGTCAAAGCTGCTGGAGAGTCTCATTTCAGTACAGTGAAGATATCCACAGTAACGATGAGGAAGTTTTCGATCTCCTCTCTAATATCCCTTCCCTTTTCATCTCTGAAGACAACGCACTACTCTGTAGACTAGCCACCGAGGAAGAAATCATCAAAGTAATCTGGTCCATGGAGGCAGATAAGGCACCTGGGCCTGACGGATTCACAATTCACTTTTACAAATGTTGTTGGCATGTGATCAAGGACGACCTTCAAAAAATGATAAACGGGTTTATGAAAAAAGCCAAGGTAGGAGGAGGAACCAACTCCACGTACCTTGCACTAATAACCAAAGAATCCAACCCGGAAACATTTGCAAGATTTAGGCCCATATCACTGTGTAACGCATCCTACAAGATACTGGCTAAAATTCTAGCAAATCAGATCAAGCCACTTCTAAAAAGACTGATCTCCATCCCTCAAGGCGGCTTTTTGGAAGGAAGGCATATACTGGACAATGTAATCCAAGTCCAGGAGATAATACAGTCAAGAATTCAACGAAAAGAGAAGGGTATGCTTATTAAACTAGATATGGCGAACACGTTTGACAGAGTCAATCACTCTTTCCTGTGCAAGGTTCTCCTCGCCTTCGGCTTCTCATCTCACTTTGTTCAGCTAATCAGAGCCTGCATCGACAATCCATGGATAGCCCCTTTAGTCAACGGCTGCCCAACCAACTTCTTTCAAGCTCAGAGAGGCCTCAGGCAGGGATGCCCTCTCTCCCCGTTCCTGTATATATTAATGGTGGATTCCCTAAGTCGCAAAATCACTGCAGAAAGGTTAACTGGCAACATTCCGAGCCTCAGATATTCAAACGGAGCGGAACCTATGAATCACACTTTCTTCGCTGATGATTCTCTGCTACTCGGGGGCGCCTCCAACAGAATCGCCAAAGCCATCGACTCTGTCATCAAATATTATTGCAGAATCTCAGGAGCGTTAGTAAACGAAAGAAAAAGTGAAGTACTCAGCTGGAACACCAATCAGCCCGAACTCACAGGTATTACTTCCATCCTTGGGTTCAAAGGCCACGCAATCTAGGATAGTTTTAAGTACCTCGGGCTTCCCATTATTTCTGGTGTAAATAAAATATCGCATTGGCGTGACATTATCTCAAAAATCAAAACTAAAATCGCTGCGTGGGGAGGCTACTGGCTGACTAAGGGAGGAAAAGTCATATTAATAAAATCTGTGCTGTCTGCGCTCCCAATTTACCAGGCTGCTTTTCTTCTCGCGCCTCGATCGGTGATGGAGCAGATCTCAAAGCTTCTCCGAGATTTCTTGTGGCAGGGAGGGAAGGGCAATGAAAAAAATATTCATCTGGTAAATTGGGAAATTGTTAAAAAACCCAAGGCAGATGGAGGGCTGCAAATCAGAGATCCCACTCTGGTTAATCTAACGCTAGGAGGAAAGATTTTATGGACTTTGATCAATGAGCCTGCGCATCCAATCAGTGTCACCCTACGAGCAAAATACGGAGTCAATAAATCTCTTAGCAACCTGCAAAGTGACAATTCAGTAAATTGCATGCAGATCTGGAAATTGTGTTGCAAAAGTAGCAGTTTCTTCAAAAAATTGGCCTATAGAATGCCTGGAAAAGGCAAATGCACGCTTCTGTGGCAGGATAGCATCATGGGGAAAGAACCCCTGGCAGAAAATGAAAATATAGAAGAACTCAGAGCCTGGTTGGAAAGAGCAGGAGTAAACAACTTATATGACCTCTCGAAATGGGATCAGCATGGAGAGTGGGCAGGATGGGACTTCCACGGAATTCCAGCCCATTTAGCTCTGCAACAATCCATGCTTGAAGATCTGCTGGAGAATGCTGCCCCTGTCAATAGGTCCATGAAAGACAGCTGGGGATGGGGCAATACAGGGGTTTACACCACAGCAGAAGGATACAACTCACTGCAGGCTTCAAGAAACAGCAGTCAAACTCCGGCTTTTTGGAAAAACGTTTGGGAACCGCTAGCCATACCAAAAGTGAACTTCTTCTTCTGGACCCTGGTGCACAATAAGATTCTAACAGGAGATAATCTAGAAAAAAGGAACATAGCAGGGCCACACAGGTGTGCATTATGCAGCAATAATGCTGAAACAGCCCAACATCTTTTCATCAATTGCAATTTTGCTAAAGAGGCTTGGGGTCTCATGCTACAGGACTTTCAGATCACAATCCCACCTCAGAACTCGGTTGCGGAACTCTTTGCTTCCTGGAATCGTATCTATCCCTAGTGAATTCCCTCCAAGTCTTTTTGGCGCAAAATCTGGACAGCCATCCCCAAATACGTATGTTGGCAGATTTGGCTGGCACAAAATCAACATATTTTTAAAGAGGTGCATCTCTCCCCATTGCAAGTAATGGAAAAAGCCAAATATTCCCTCCTGGAAGCGGCCCAACAACAGTATTTTAAAGAGAATCACCTGCTACAGCCAGAGGAAAAGAAGTGGCTAAGCCCACTTGTGCCAAATCCGAGTAAGCAACTTCTTCCACCACATTCAGTCAAACTAGATTGGCGTATAAGAGATGATGATGAAAAATTTCAGACTTGGTGGTGAACTAAGAGTATAACCACAATTTTTTTTTATGGGGCGTCCAAAGGAAACCCTGGTGCAGCTGGCGCTGGGGGGGTCATCTACTCCCCAAATGGGACCACAAGAGATTGTTTCTGCTGGGGATTAGGTCAGAAATCCAACAACCAAGCTGAGTTGCTAGGGCTTATCAAAGCTTGTCTTATTGCCAGAGAAAAAGGTATCAAAGACCTTCAAGTATTTGGAGACTCAGAGATAATAATAAAAAACTTAAACACGGAGTCACGGTTCAGCAACACAAGCCTTAACAAAACCTTGGACAGATTGAACAGAGTCCTCCTAGACTTCAAATCGTGCAAGTTTTATCATATTGTAAGAATGTCAAACAGTGAAGCTGATCAGTTGGTGAACAAGGGCATCACACTTATGAAAGGACTTTTAATTGTAAACAATGAAAGCTTCTTCCAAATCCCCTGAGAATGGTGTAATCCATAAGTAGAGGCATCTAGAAGACAGCATTGTAATAAGGGTTGCTCCGGCAAAAACCCATTTTTATCAGTTAATAAATCCTATATCCGTTACAATTAAAAAAATAAATAAATAAACTATAATATATTATGTTAATTTATGTTAGGGCATGGAGGAAACATCTTATTTGTAAGGAAAGTGCTATTCCATTGAGCTAGCACCCTTTAAAACATTAGGGAAGATGAATTTCGTTTGTTTTCCTGAAGTTAGGAAAACAGTCTCCAATCATAGTAACCTAATAATGTCTTTGAAAATGATATGAAAAAGTTTAATAAAACTCCATATTTCTTATATATTCAAGATATGATGCTTCTCTTCCCTTAATTATCGTAAGGTTGTGTTTACAAAATGACTCCCTTAAGCATGATGCTTCTCTTCAGAGAGAAGCACGGTAGATATTCAAGATATGATGCTTCTCTACCCCAAACCAAACACAACCTTACGATAATCAAGGGAAGAGAAGGAAGATATAAATATGTACCTTAATTCCTTACGACTGATGTTGATCCCTTCCGATTGTTGTTCATTCCATGCTTGTAGGCATCCTCCCAAAGTTGGCCTAAAACAATGTTATAGAACAAACTATGACATTGTATGCTTAATTATCAAGATTATTTAAAGATTTAGTCATTCATGAAAACATTCATAAGCACAAACACATAGACATAAAGATCTAGGACAATAATTTTTCTCTTTTATTAATAACAAAATTGGAAATTACAACCTGAATTTTGTTGGCGTCGCTCCACGAACCTCACATGGGTTCCTCTACTTTGTCTCCAAGTGCATTATTCCCAATATTATCCTCACCACCAACATGCCCATATAAGGGGAAAGGATGGATGGTATAAGGAGGATGGATGGAAGGGAATATTGAGGATGAAACTCAAAGCAAAATGCAAAAGGCTTGGAATACAAGGGAGAAACTTTGGCAGAGTTATCTTGCCTCTAGTTTGATATATTCAAATGACCCCCCCTAGGGCCCTTTTTATATGAGAAAATGATGGTTAATTCATTGCTAGAAGGGATATAGAAGGTAAGATGGTTTCATAACCTAAGATAGCCTGTAAACTCTGCCATAAAGCACGAATTTTATATTTTTTTTGTCACTTTTTAGAGTATACGTGTGATTTTAGTAGTGCAACTAGAATATGTACGTAGGATTTTAGGCATGTAGCTAGCATATGTACACTCTCTGCATATTCAATAGGGCATGTATGCCATACAAAAGAAAAATGAGAAGAACTCCATCAAAATGGGTTGGCAGATGTATGAATGAGTAGGCCAACATCATGGATGCATAGGAAGTGGAATTTTTAGTTATAATAGATGCCCCTTAATGTGTGAGGTCAAAAGAGCAATTGATGGCTGAAACATTAAAACATATTTAATAAAGTGGGAAAGTACTGGACTAAAGTAAACCAAAGAGAGTATCTGTGAGCACGTCATCTGCAATAAGATAATAATAACCACCGAGGTGGGCATTCCCATGCTCAGGACAAGAAAAGAATTGTTGCCAATCAAGTACATTGTAGATCCATGGCATATATATATTAATCATGGCTACATGACCAATGTCTATTCCAATACAAAGTGTAGACATGAACAATCCCCAATGAATCTACATCTCAAAATCATCAGAACATATACAATGTCATAGGAATATTCAGGAGGAATTAATTCCTGTGGCTGGAGATGATAACTTTATAACTCAAGAAATAGATTCAAGGTGTTCAAAACTCAGGTAGGAGTACAATAGGAGTGTAAGACTCACTATATTTAGGTCTTCGACATGTTTTCGTGGAAAGACTAGAGGACCTTGATCACCAGGCACATAAATTAATTGATTTTGAATGTGAACTTGATAGGATTCTCGGGATGGTCGACTCATGAAGGTAAAGAGATTGATCGCAGAATGGTCAACTCATCTTGCAATAATTAGCCTTGAACAAGAGAACGATATATGAAAAGACTCGGGAAGCATGTTATTGACATAATTTTGTGGCATAGGAGGCACCACAAACTCTCCATGTGTTTGGAAGAGTAACCAAATGAAGGAGAATAGAACTCTATGTAACAAGAACATCTTCTTAAGGCCATGCTAGATTCCAATGCTTGCAGAACAAACAGAAGAATGTGTTTTATCCAAGGGTGACTATATTTCTACCAACAAAAGAGAATTTTTCCCCTTCCCCTCTTTTTGGGATTTTTTTTTTTTTGTCTTTTTCATGTTTTTAACGAGCTTGAAAAATAATAAAAAAATGCTACGTTACAAAGGAGGAATGAATGTCGCAGGAAAGAAAACTGGTTCCAAGCGCATGGCACATATTGATGGTCAGTGCAAGGATACATGTGCAAGATAAGGACACTCGGGAAAATTCCTCCATGGGTCAAGGTATCAGATCGCAAGGGAAAAACATGTTACAAGGCTTACACCTAAGGAATTCTCTAAATGTTTAGAAATAGCAACATGAATTCGGCATGAGGCCAACGATACCATGATGAGACATGCAATCTTATTATATAATGAAACGATGAGACTTCTTCCATGTAAATTTTTACGAGCCCAGAGAAGGTAAGATCAGTGGTTTTTCACTTTTAGAGAGTCTGAAAAAACAGTAAAAGAAGACTAAAGAGTGATATTTTTTGTAAGGTTAGTCTCTAGGGCCAAGAAAAGAATAAAATCATACCAAGGGGAACTCTTTTGGTACTAGGGCTAGAGTATTGTTTTTTCATACTTAGTCCAGTCAGTCCGGAAAAGGGTTAAACTTATATCGAAAGGACGTCTCTTCAAAACCATTTTAACGAGTGTGACAGAGACAAGATCACTTTGTTATATTTTCAATTTTAAGGAGTCTGAAAAGAGATTAATTATGGACTCACCTCCTTTTTCACAATTTATTCCCCTGAGACCGAAAAGGTATAAAAAATAACTTAGGAGAACTCTCTCGGTGAGACATATCTCCCGAGGCGTACCTTCTTCCTAGGTAATATATTGGTCGGAAAAAGGGATAAACTTATGCCAAATAGATATTCCTTCTAAACCAATTAATGAGTGTGAAAGGAACAAGGTCACTCAACTATATTTTCTTGTTTAGGGAGTCTGAAAAAGGGCTTAAAGAAGACTCCAAGGATTTTCCTTTTCCGTAAATTGTTATAGAAATATTTTCCTCACCCTATTGAAACTTGCACAGAGGGACTTTTTCCATTTCCCTATGCAGACTTGAAGTCCCTTTTTTCAAAACACAGAGCTAAAAAAATTATTTTTCCACATATATGCGCCCTACCTATAGTACAACATGCATATATGCAGGTTGTACCACTACAACCCGTGTACATCGGGATTTGTGCCCAAAATTAAAAAATGGTGTCAGGTTTCCATGTCACATCTCGAGATCCATGGTACTTCACCTTCCATATACTGGAAACGTTATGAATTGACCCTTCAATTGCACTTGAAGGCTACAAATGGGCCAAATCCAAGCTATGGAAAAGAGGAGAAGAATTCAACTTTGAGAGAAAATTTACTCTGGAGAAATTATTCACTTCATATTGAGTCTACATCCCTTTGTCCTTTTAAGTCTGAACACATTATTCAACCCCCAAGCTCTCCCCTACATGAATGAGAACCTCATTGTCTCTCTTATATGAGCTTTCCTTTGGTGGAGGATTGAAGTGGTGGAGGCCCAACTGGAAGGGACTTAGTTTCTCAGTTCTGAATCATGCCGACATAGAAGTTTGTAATTCATTCACTTATGTTGATTACATTTTAATATAAATACTCTTTTCTCTTCCAATTAATATCTTGCAAATATTTGAATTGTTATTCCATGGGCATATTTGTTATGAATGTTGATGGATTATGCTACTGAATGTGCTAACATTATATATTATCACCAAATGCTTGTGTTTCTTGGTTGTTGAGGAAAATTTGTAGGTGTATTGCTTTGAGTCAAGTGCTCAACAGTGGATTTCATTGAACGTCTGGACGAGGCAGGCCTTTTATATTGTATTGCTAGCATATTTTTTTATATAGCATATCTGAGATTAGAGTTGATTTCTGCAATCATTTCCATCTGTTGTGGTTTACCCCTAGCCATAGAGAAATTTTCCTCATAACAGAATTGGCAACCATACTAGGGATAGAATCTTCTTTTTCAGGGTTTGGAGTGTTTTTCTCCTTAGATTGCTCTCGTTTATATTGAGTTTCTTGTTGTATGACTGCTTGACAACCTCTATTCATTCTGAGTCTGAGTTTCTTAGCCTTCTCCTTAGCCTGGCTGTGTTTTAACACATATACGCGATTTTTTCCCTGACAATAGCGTACATACATGTGTTGTCCTTCTGCAAGAAGCATATATACACGCTTTTCTCCTAAAAAGTTGCGTACATCACCCTTTGTTTCTTGGTTGCTAGGTTTGATGGTTTTTGGGTAGGTTTTGATGATTGTTGAATCTTCTTGGGTCTCTGTTATGATTGTTAAGTGTATGTGGAATGACAAGAAACATTTCTTTGGTTTAATTTTTGGGCGGTGCCTTTCTCATCATCCTTTTCATTTGATTGTCCTTACATCTTGGGCTAGGTGTTTTTCTTCTTGATATCCTACTTGGTTTGTCTCTGTTTACATATAGTAGAGTTTTTATATCAAGTTGTTGTTTAGTCCTTGCATTTTCATTCTCTCATATTGAAAATACAAAAACATTAGGCATTTTACATTGTTGGCATTTGATATTTAGAGTCCTTATCATTGATCTTAGTACAATCTGTAAAGAAAGATTGCATTTTATTTAGAATTGCGGAACTAAATTGAAAATTGCATTTTGAAAAGCATATCATTTATTGGGAATTGAAGTTAGGAATTTTCATTGTATTCATATTCATTCATTTTACTTGTTGAGTCATAACATCACTAGTTTCATGACCACACCTTTTTGAGTAAGAAAGACCACTAAAAGTAACGCTATAATTTAAAATTGATTAGTAACGATTTTATTTTTCTAGGGTGCACAAACTAGCTTAGAATTTAGAGCCTCAGAATAGGATTTTGTGAGTAAACTTCTCCAAGGCTGTTAAATCAAAATATATGTCTGACTAAGGGAGTGGAGAAATCCATTGTATAATTGGTAATATCAGGAGGCTCCTCTTACACCAGAGTTAATCACGAGGTTGTGTGAGGTTGTTTGAAGGGATACCTCCCCCGATACCTTCTTAGCGTCAGATATATTTCTGGGGATCTATTTGTATATGGGGATATTGCTAGTACCCTTACCTCTGTGAGACGTGGTTCTTTCAAGGTTTCGGGCTTTGTTACAAGGTTTCGGGCTTTGTTACCCTGCCCATACGGTGGACCTAAATTATGATTGTTCACTCGTTCATTGGCTATATCATGGTTTCTTAGTTTCTTGACATAGGTACCACATAGGTCACTTGCAAGGGTTATTCTGCAGGTACCCTGGATCAGATAAGGGTCGAAAAACACACATTCTTTATGGAGGATTACCTCTCTAGGGGGATTTGATCAACTGGTTGTTAATCCCACGAGGGGCCTTATAATTGATTTTGATACCTCCAATCTTTAGCAGAGGACTCTCAGGCCCCTCTTGGGTGAGGCATAACTACTTTAGAGAGGGAGGCCCCTTCATCCACTTTATCTTATTTGTGTGCATATTGGTCGTTTGATTATTTTTGGTGTGATCTTTGATTACTAGTTGGCCTTAGGATTTGTTTTTTTACATCACGAGTCTTGAGTCATCATGGAACCAGAACAGCTTCCCCACAGGTCTCACCGCTTGTTACAGTTACCACCGCATTTTGATTATTTTCCTTCTAAAAGGCGTAAAGTTGTCAAACATGGTACACACACCTCCACTTACTAGACTTGTGATCATACAAGGATGAGTATTGAAATGAGTCAACAAGGTACTGGGAGTGCCTCAACTCCCATACCTACTATAGTTAATGTTACCCCTTCAACACCTTCAACCACAATGGTTGTAGTGCCATAGGTTCCTATCATCACCTTTGCTCATCCTATAGTGAATACTCAACCTATAGCCACAAACCCTTTTGGGTCTCTTTGTCATTCATCGAGCTATAATGTTCAATCCATCCCTATGGCCTCTAATCCATTTTCCTATGGTATTTCAAACTTCACATCACAATTTTCAACCTCCATCACAGTGGTTGGTACGAATACTAGCATTGGACTTGGGGGCACAACTCCTCCACACACTCCATTCTCATTTAGTGGTACTAATGTCCCACAAATGAATCTTATCATTAGAGGCGTTCCTCATCTTAACCTCGGCTCTAATTCTGTTGCTTTTGGTTGGAGTAACCAACCTGGCGAACAAGCTACTGCTCACATTCCATCCTTTACACCCACCTCCTCTATACCAATTCCAACCAACATGTTTTGCATGATGAATCCAACTTTATCCTACATATTCACACTCGGGGGAGGTCAGTTTTATACCTTCGGTAACCCCCAACCTGAAGCCACTCCAGTTGGGGGCAGTTTTTACAATCCTTATCAGAACATTCCTACTGGAATGGTGCCCAACCAACCCCTCATGAATCAGTCTAGAGGAGGGCCTTATAATCCCAGACAAGACCATGGTGCTTACCATAACCCTGGATGGGTTGTGATTCCCCAACCACAATCTTTCCAAGGAGATTGGGGCCATATTTCACAACCCTATCTCCCTTTTCTAGCCATGCTCAATCTACCATACTTGTCTAAGTTAATGAATGACCCCGTGCCTCGTGATCCATCATGGCCCCCCATCCCCACTAAGCTTCCTTTGGATATTCTAAAATTCGAGGGAAGAACTGGTGAGGATCCTGGTGATCATGTTACCACTTTTCACCTTTGGTGCTCTTCGAATTCCCTTAATGACGATTCTATTCGGTTAAGATTGTTTCAACGCACCCTCCTGGGGGTTGTCATGAAATGGTATATCAAGCTACCTAGGGGGGAATATGAAACTTTTGATCAGTTAGTTTTAGTCTTCCTCGACCACTTCCAATTGTTGGTTCATTACAATGTTGGAATTGGACTTTTTTCAACCTTTCGTCAAGAGAGGACCACTCATATATTGAATCATGTCCAGGAGTGGTGTATAAAGAAGAGGTTGATCAAGGCCTACATACCCCCAGAATTATTTCTAGAGTGGTTCCTTAAATCTCTCATGCCTTATATTTCAAAGGATGTTTCTACATCTAGGGTTACATCTGAGGAAGAAGCGATTTTTAAAGCCCATCAATTAGATCTCATATATGCTCAATATGGGATGTTATAAAAGATTCTTCCAGATGCACCAAGGAAAAAATATGACCCTAGACAAAATCTCGGGCCTCATGTCAATGGCATTGTAGGCCCTGACAATGTCAAATCTACAGACTCAGTGACAAGCCACTTGAAAGATTTGTCTCTAAACCAGTCTGTAGGAAGGCCAGTTTCATATGTGTCCTCCAATCCCACTTAGTCGACGGATGTATGCTCTGTGAAATCGTTGACCAGCCTAAATGGTAACCAACAACCAGGAGGGAATAAGAAGAAATAAAGTAATAATAATCATAAGGGTGGGAAGAATAATAATTGGAAGAATCAGCTTGCAGGGATATTTTAGTGGCAAGTCCCAATGTGGGAAATTGGGATCCGGAACCTTCCAAATCCATTTCTAGGAATTAAATATAATGTTTTTGGGTTACATTGTTTAAAAATTGTTTACACATCCTTGACGGTGTTCTACACTCCGAGACCTTTCCAACAATGTGTAGAACACCTCAATCAGAGATCATATGCAACAGTTATGCCTCCCACAAGTTGACCTACCTTGTTGACAATCATGGTATAAGTGTATGCCACATAAACCCCCATTAATCACACATATATAATATGGGGCTAGTCACATGTGGACTTTCAAGAAGATTCTAGAAGGTCCAAACCTAATAATTAATTAAGTGTTGAGAAAATCAAAACCCTAACCCTAGATGGATATCAAGCTATGTTAAATACCATGCCACTAGGAGGAAAAAGGTGTTCCATTATTTTGAATGGTACTTTTTTCATAATTGAGTAGAGCATCCAAGGAGTGGTATTTTGAGAATATAACAGAGGATGTAGGATATTTTGTAGCATCCATTCATGCCATAGTGTCAAAGTCAACTTCACAGTGAGTGCCTCTTTCTTTGTACTTGCTTTCCATAACTGAAGAAAATAGAGAAGAGCATAGGCCTCACCTTCTCATTGGGTCTTCTCCCAAATTGGGTTTCCCATTATACATCTTGTGTTCGATTGTATGGATAGTGTGTATATTTTTTCTTGTTCTTTCATTTTTGTATTTAGTTATTTTCATAAATTCAAGCAAAGCTAGTAATTAATTAATCTGGGATCTAAGGAAAATTAGTCTGCATAGTATAATATTTCATAACATTATAATATTTGTTGTGACAATCTATTCTAGTGGAATATGTGTGGAAGTTTACAGATCACCCAAATAGATTGAAAATAGAAAGAGAAGTAACTTATGCATTGAGAATTAGATACAAGAATGGATGATAAGCCTCTTCAATGGTGAAAACTCCTTTTACAATATAACAAATGTACAAGATGAGATGTTTTCTAAAACTATGCCTCCTTGGTATATATAGGAGACAAAGGGTACAATTACAATTAAAGGGTCTAGCTAACCAATAAGTACAACAATAATATAGCAACAAAAATGTAATAACTCAATATCTAGGGCTTAACACTCTACCTCAACCTCAACCTCTACAAAAACTCATCTAATAAACATCATATTTAATTATCGTTATACATCATATCAATATTTGTCATAAAAACAAATCCAAATAGGAATATAATTTCGTTTTTCCATTCAATGGTCTATGCGAAACAAGAATAAGAATGCAAGCAAATAAATTGCCATCCAATCAATTGTAACCACTTCCAATAAACATCTACCAATCTTATGCTTGAGATACTCAATATTTGTGGTGAATGGACCATGAAAATCATCCTTTAATCACTAAGTGATAATTTGTGCCATACAAATTGAAAATGTTATTGGTTTGACACACAAAAGTTTTATGTTTCAATCAAGTGGCATTCATGCACTCTTATTCAACATATTAATATTATGTTAAATGTTCCTCACTACAATCCTTACAATATTTAAACAACATAACAAGTATAATCACATCATAGCATCCAAAGAGACTATCATTTTTTTACTTAGGAACCTATGAGTTATATCCTCATTCAATTCTTTAATTAAACTTGGGATTAATGAATGCATGGAATTTCTACACTGGATAATTAGACAATAGTTATCTTAGGGGTGTAGGAAACTGACCTAGATATGAAGATGTAGTAAAGGCTTAAAACAAGACCAATATGTGGGAAATAGATACACTAAATTTAAATCAAAACATCCAAAGAAAGACCAATAAGACCTAGTTAGAAAGGGATACAACCCATACTAGGATGGCTTCAAAACTACAAAAGTTGCACATTGAATTAAGAAGGTCAACACTAAGTTTATACCTATTTTGATCATACATTTGGTCATGAATACTTGCATGGATTCAAAATATACACATAGTGATTTATAAAATGGTACTGAAGGTTTGAGAAAAGCATGATCCGAATTATTTTCAACACGAAATGAGAGCAGAGATATAATAAATAAATGTATAGAGATATATCAGAGATCCAATAATATAATAGAAATGTATCAGAGATGCAACCATAAACACAGAGATACAGTAATACACAATTTTCTATTAATGAGCGAAAATGTACAAAGATTGTAAAGAGTGAAAGACTTGCTAGAATGGTGGCAGCTTAGCTCTGAAAAGAGTTGTTTCCGCTACTCGCATTCGCAAGAAGATGATTTTACAATGAGGCTCCAAAGGCCTTTTTATCATAAAGAAAATCCAAAACCCTAACCCCAGAAGATGAAAAGCCAATAGTTTTGTGGATCCTGTTTTGGGTATTTTGGTGTATCAACTTCCCGGGGGTGTAACTTTGGCATATGATCTTCATTTGGGGCGCACGATAGCTTGTTGGAAAGGTATCATCAAGGAGATTCATTTTGGGGAATCAATCAAATCCCTTGGCTATCATTGAGAAGCTATATCCTGAAAAACCTTCATTTAGGCCCTCAAAATGGCCCAAAAGTTAAAAACTACTAAAAATAGTAAATTACCAAAATTGCCAGAAAATAGTTTTGATCCAATTGGAAAAGGTGGGTGGCCACCAATAGCCACCTGGATCAATCCTCCCTCCTTAGGAAGCAATGGTATCCATTGCGTTGAGTGCCAGTGGAAGAGGGAAAAGTGTTTGTTGAATCTGCATCTTGGTGAGTTGCTTTCCTTCCTGGAGGCGTTGCATTGCTTGGTTTGTGGAAGACCATCATGAACCTGTTGTTGGTGGAGTTGAATCTGTTCAACCAGTCTAGCTACATAAGATGACTATGTGCAGAAGGAATATTTTTGATTTGTTGCAATCTTACTAACCTGTTTATGTTGGATAGAAGGTGCTTGGGCCGAGGTTGTAGTGGTTGCAGTATCCTTTCATTCACCTTTTGAATAGATTGTGAAGAAGTTGAATTTTGTAGTATGAGAGACTATCTTGCGGCATTGTTTAGGTGGGATAGTAGTTGGAACTACCTCTGGTATCATGTAGATATGACCCCCCAGAGTAACAATGACACTACGGGGTCAAGACTCATAGATAGCATGGCACTTCCACATATATGGTTGGCCCAAGAGAACATCACATACATCCACTGGGGAAACATCACATAATACCTCATCCTTGAAGGGATGGATGTCGTATGACAATCAACACTGCTAGCTAACACGANAGAAGCCACCCGATGTTGTATGGTTGCGGGTGTGGTGTTGTTGACAATCCCAACTATTTGATGACCTCTGCTAAGATGAGGTTCTGTTGGCTTCCGCTATCAACAATAAAATGCAGCGGGGCCCCCTTCACCCACATCTATGAATGAAAAAGGTGCTCCCCCTCTTCAGGATCTATTGGTTCTTATGGTTTAATTGTTGCGGTCGTGACAATAACAGTGAGGTCTACATCGTTAATCTGTCTTCTATCAATATTTTTTGAATCATATTCTAAATTACAGTTCGGCTCCTTATATTTTATCTCAGCCACCAATGACTATTTTGTGTGACATTCATCGATGTTGTACCAGGGGATTTTGTGGAAATCGCACCATTTTCTGGTGTCCTTCTTCGTCTTTTTGTGACCCTTCTTTTCCTATGGCTTGGACTGGTTTTCATGAGACTGTTTGTTAGGGTCATCTTTATCATACTTTGGTTGTTGCGGATTTTCAAAACCAAACTCTTGTTTGTTCTGGTGCTTAAATTTCTGCTCAATTTTAATAGCATATCAATAAGCAACACCAAGCAATGAGATGTCCAAAAAATTCATTTCAGTTTGGATGTATCTGTGTAGAGCCCCGCGGTATTTCAAAACCAAATTTCATTCGAAGTCTTTGATACCCATCTTGGTGCGCAAGGTATGGAAGGTATTGGTGAGCTCCGAAATTTCTTGGCCCCTCTCTTTCCGCAATGTGGTCCATCTCATGTATTGGTCCTCATAGTTGCCAACAAGGTAATATTTTTCCTTTACCGCATCCACAAAAAAATCCCAAGTGGGCTTGGCCCTATTATCACACAGTTTGTAGTTTAGGTCACATGCTAATGGATAGAGGACAAACTGGCGCAATAGGAACCTTCCCCACCCAATGTCACCTCGATGGGGAGGTTCTTTCTATTTAGAGAGGTTAGCCCAAGGGAGACGTCCCCGGTAACCTGGGGTTTGAAGAGGCAAAGGATACAAGGTCAAGTTTTAAGATTTCCCTCCTCACAGGTTACCACCAGTGTCAGATAGTCAAGCTAATCAGCCAATAAAAGAAGTGTAGGCCCTGTTGAAAACACCTGCTCGAAACAAGACAATAGAAAAACAATATATATATTTGTAGGCTATAACTCAAAGGGTTAGTACTTCTTTAACTATCTAATTTCATTCAATAAGAAATGCAATAGATACAAGATGATGTCAATGTTTTGTTAATTAGCCTATGAAAGATCATCGATTCATCAATATCTACCAAAATGACCAATACAACAGTGTATCCAATCAACAATTTGTTCAATAAATGCTTGACGTCATCATTCAATTTCTTACATTACATCTTTGTTGCGTCAAGATGAGATATTCAACTATGACATCAGCCTTTATTAGGTTAGAAATGTTAGTTAGGGTTTTAAATTTAGGGTTTTAAAGGCAGTTTTTGTACACTAAAGGCTCAACGTTGGAGGTCTAACCAGTGCCTTAGGGTATATGGAGTCAAAAGTAAGGGCACAAGGTCTCGGGAGGATAAAAACTTAGAGACTAGAAGGTAGGGTTCTATGGTGCTACAAAGGTAAGGCCCTAGAATCAAAACCCTAGGGGAAAGAGGCTCACTCTGGTGTTGCTTAAGAAAGGCCTCGTGCTCTTTCCTCCTTCTCTAAATAAACTTGGCAAAACGGCTAGCTCAAAGTATAAATTTAAGGGAGAAAGTGTTGCAATGGCAAGGCCTTCAAACTCTAGAAGGTGAAACCCTAGGTGTAGTCAATCTAGGCCTAGGGCATCTCCTCTTTTCAACCTATAACTTCAACACTAGCTCAGAAAAAGGAAGACAAGTGTAGCAACGGCTAGGCTATATCTTCTTTCTTCAATGGCTAAAAACTATTTCTCAACAAGGGGACATGTAACAATAACCTACTTGTGTGCTTGTTACCTAGGGTTTTAAATCAGCAATACAATAAGCAAATGTAAGAAATTATACCTACAACCATTCATTTAAGAAGTTTTGCATGAAAATTCACTTATATGTCATGAAGAAAGCACAAGCAAACCCTGGTTGTAAACCTTCCTTGAGATAAATGCCATAAATGCCAAGAAAAATCCTCCAAGAACAAGTGTGCCTCACTTAAACAACAAAATTACCCTAGTAGGGCGCAAGAAATCAGATCTCACAAGAGAGTGAGTTGTGTTATCTTCAAATGAGAGAAAAAAATCCTCAATATATATCATCCAATGACCTTTAATTTACAAAATAGGTCATTAAAACAGCCGACAAGGATGACTACAAAAATTACACTGTTTTTACATTAACTGCTAAGTAAAAGACACAAAATGAGCAAAATGTGGGACGTCAAGTCCTTCTGAGGGAGACGTTGGCCCTTTTTGGGCTATCCAACATCCAGAAGTCAGGCGTTAGCCCTTTTAGGGCTCCTCTAAGCTGCCACACGTGCTAGTAAGCCCATCAAACTACCACACGCTCAAGATGACATCCAGATCTCCTGGGTGACATCCTATCCATCAAGAGGAAAATGTTCCACTTGAAGTGGGTCATCTCCCCTAGGCTGGGCTCAGCCAAAGTGTCCTGGGAGGAACGAAAGATCATAATAACACTGATGGGATCCCAACAACCATCGGATGGGCTCTTCAGCCCCATGGAGGTCCGATCTAATCATCTCCCCATGTGTACCGGTCCACTGGTACCTATCTGTCGAGCATGGTCCTGCACATCAAAAACTTCGCCCTCCATGGGCTCATTAGTCCTCGAGATCATAGCAATGTCAATCATATTTCATCATTAATTTTATCAAATGCATGCATAAGACCCCTAGCATATCCTCTAATATCTCAAAGATATTACACTGATCTACTATACAAAGTTGAAGAAAAAGACAAGATGACCTATTGGGCTAGTATCTAGAAGAAAAGGAAAGTTCCCAAAGGACATTATTCAAGCCATGTAATATGAGGTGATATGGTCTAAGGATGTCCAGACACAGTAAAGACCAGGGGCAGGTATTATTCGTGGGTGCCTTTGTAGGAGGCGAGCTATACCTATCATGGATGCAGTTTTTTCCAAGCCCCTTTATTGCCTTTATTCTTTCTTTATTTATTACTTTTTTTCTTTCTTTTTTGCTTCAAGGTCTGACCAGAGGACACTGCCTTGGCGTGGTGACCAAAGCTGACAGTGTTACCCATGAGTATTTTCGCAGAAATGATAAGGTTGGCTCGTGATGAGACCCCCTTTCCCTTGGCCATGCAACCAAGGGTCATTGCCCTGGCATGGTGACCAGATAATGGCAATGTCATACTGCTAGATACCTATGGACATAATGGGTTGGCTCGTGATGAGACCTCCCATCCTCTTGGTTAGGTCTTGTTTTATTATTTTTCTTTGGGTCCCTTTTGTTTCTTATCAAGAGGCCTTTTACTGCCTTCTCGGGGATCCTTGGGCGATGCATCTCTAGGTTTTATTTCCTATGGATTTTATCTTTTACTAGCTGCTTTTACCTCCTGGACCTTTAGCCCCTTCTTCCCACAAGAAAAAGTGTAACCCCTCAAATAGGTCATCCTAATGCTTGGACCTGGGGAATGGGATGGATGTATGGGAGATAAGATGTAAAATGATAATATGGTGGGAGCGGACAATGGCTCTTCAAATCCCCCCTGGTGGATAACCAAAACCTATGGGTACAAGCTTTCTAGGGCACCCCGTTAATCCCTCCAANCATGACACATACCATGATACCTGGACCAATTACCTCATGGAGCAAGAGTCTTCTCTGATGCAAGTCCAAGCCGATGGTGATGGATGTTGCTACTGCTGACAGGACAAATCTGATGAAGAAGAAGAAGGATGGGCCTTCCAGGGCTAAGCTCAGGTCAATCCTGCTCTCGGTACTCCATGTATAGGACCTGTGGGCCTCGAGACATGATCTCCTAGTTATCCCTAGAAAGCGAGGATAACAAGCCCCATATATTCCACTCCTATGTGGAACTTTTCTCCCAGTAAGTTTCCCACCAATGTTTGACATGGGGGAGAGCCTTAAGGAGTGTGAAGATGATATTTTCCCTGTCAGAGAAATTATGAACAGAGAAATAAACTTCTAGCAGATTTAACCATTTTTCTAGGGCATATGCATCTATCTATCCTTCAAATATGGGAACATCAAAATTGACTTGTACCTTGAAAGGCGAGGTGCCTCCAAAGTGGATTCTTGATGAAGAAGTGCCTATTGTTATCGACAGGCATTGAAGGATGTGGGAAAAATTCTCCATCATTTTGTCCATATGTCGTGTGAGATCTTGCTCAAGCAACAGATTAATAGAATCGTCTACTCTGTCTTTTTATTTTCTTCTACCATCGAGGGTTTCTTAGGCATGCGAGAGAAATTTTCCTCAAGAGATACAAGCTCAAGACCCAACTTGCTATACTCATACCTCGTCAGGGACATGCACTGAAAAATGATCAAGAGCAGCCTGCTCTGGTACCACTGATCCAGATTATTTTCGGCATGAAATGAGAGCAGAGATATAATGAAACAATGTATAGAGATATCTCATATATCTAATAATATAACAGAAATGTATCAGAGATGCAACCATAAACACAGAGATATAGTAATACACAATTTTATATTAATGAGCGAAAATGTACAAAGACTGTAAAAATACAGAGTGAAAGACTCGCTAGAATGGTAGCAGTTTATCTCTGAGAATAGATGTGTCAGCTACTCGCATTCGCAAGAAGATGATTTTACAATGAGGCTCCAAAGGAATTTTTATGATAAATAAAATCCAAAACCCTAACCCTGAAAGATGAAAAGCCAACAATTTTGTGGACCTCGTTTTGGGTAGTTTGGTGTATCAACTTCTCGGGGGTGTAACTTTAGCACACGATCTTTGTTTGGGGCGCACGATAGCTTGTTGGAAAGGTATCATCGAGGAGATTCATTTTGGGGGCTCAATTAGAGCCTTCATCTATCATTGAGAATCTCAATATCTAAAAATCTTCATTTGGGCCCTCAAAATGGCCTTGGAAGTTAAAAACTACTAAAAATAGTAAATTACCAAAACTCCCAGAAAATTGTTTTGAGCCAGTTGGAAAAGGTGGGTGGCCATTGATATCCACCTGGATCAAAGCATCAATGTGTTATAACCAACATTGATTCATTCACAACAAATCATGTTTATTTTCTGGTTAATGTCAATGTGGGCTCATATGTTGATCTAGTTCACATGCAACCTTACTAGGAGACCTAAATTAAAAGAAAAACTTAACTTCTTTCTCAAGAAAAGACCTCAAAGCATCAGAGGAAGGATTTTGTCGTTTGGAATAGGCTATGAACTTAAGTGAATATTATTAGAGGAAGGATTTTATCCTCTGGAATAGGCTATGAACTTAAGTGAATATTACTAGAATGCAACATGATGGTTAGGATTAGGACATCAAGCTAAAAAAAAATCCACTACCAATTCAAGGTGAGTAAAAGGAGTTTGATTAATAGATATCCCTATCTTAAATAAACAGATAAAACCAAGAAAGAAATATGCTAGTTACTACACCAAATGGATCCATTGAATGCACTCATTCCCCCATAAATACTTAAGACTATTAAACTTCAAACTTAAATCGATGACCAATAAACTCATTTATAGTATTTCCTTTCAAATATTACATGCATATCAATCAGTGAGACATGTAATATATCCCTAATTAGAATATATGATAAAGATATATAATTAGACATAATTAATAAACTCTTATAGATGGTCAATTCCTTATGAAGATTCATGTCTCATAATAATACATGTATAAGTAAGGGAGTTAATCATGTTGTCTCTCCACTTAAGAATTAACCAATACAACTTCTATGCAATCATGTATATATGCGATTAATTCCCTTCTAACGGTACTATAAAATGTTCAATTTGGGCACCTATTTGTTGTAAATAAATAACCAGAAAGTGACCAAGGATGGATATTTTTTGGTTGTGGGAAAAATATCCTATTTGCGACTAAGGTGCATGAAGGCTAATTCCATGTCTACAACTTGGAAGGCTATCCTATTATTAAAGTGGTTGTTTGAAGGAGTTATCCTAGATGTTTCCACAAACCACGTACGTGTATAGGGACATGAGTAATCAAATGAGTCAACCCTCTTTTTTTTCCATTGTAGATTAGTGGACATTAAGTAACTTCATGAGCCACCATCAAACAATGTGTCATCATTCAATTACATCACCGTGCCTATACCCAATTGTGGACCCTACCTTGATGATTCAAGAGGCATGGGACACAAAAATCAAAATTGATCAATAGTTCTAACTTCATTTCCACATAACATATGGGTATTTTCATCCATATGAATTGTTCTCTCGATTAACTATGGCATCCAAATCAAGAGTTCCATTGGGTCACTTCTCTCAATCAGGTTGGAGATATATTCTTAATTCATGAAAAAATTAGATCCACCCAAAAACAAGTGGGATAAAGGGCCATCACATTTACCCTTTATTGCACCAAAATTTTCCCCATAATCCAATCTAAATCCCATCAAAAACCATAGATATGAAATCTACCCATATGCTTAGAATCACATAATACAAAATGATATTTTGTCTTAATGTCTTCCTCACATTAAAATCATAGATTTAATGTCTTCCTAACAATGACATTACTTGTAATATCCCAAAATGTGGGCTTGGATACCCAAGTGCTTAACTTTCAATCTTGATGCTTACCATAAGTTTTGATTAAAGTATAACACAACAATGGTTGGTAGGTGTGATAAAGCTTGGGAAATGACACACTTTGTGTGGATTTAACATAGAAAGATATGAATATGAAAATCATGGCATTTCAATGAATGTCTATTTCTAATCAGCCTTTTTCATCCAACGATGGAAGTTTGATTAGCGATTTTTGTTAAAGAGGGAAAATCCAGGGTTCATTTCATTTGGTTTTGTCATTGATTGAATTGAGCTTCAATGAATTAGCTATGAAATATATATTTTGAACTACAATTAGTTTTAGTTGTTGATTTATGGTCAAATATTATCTAAATTGTGGATTGAGACATGATTTTATAAATATATATTTGGGAAGTTTGTGTGATTGAATAAAAGGGTGTTGATTGGGGTAGATGAAGCTACCACAACAAGTTGCATATAATTGAATAGGTAAAGTGTCATGACATGAATCAATCGCAACTATACATGGTTGTATAAAATTTATAGAGATTAGTCATAAATGGTGAGATACAACATGCATGACTCCATTATGTATACATATATTATTATGAGGCATGACTCTTCATAAGGACTTGATACGTTATACTTGTTTATCAAGTATGTCTAATTTCATATCTTTAGCCTAGATTCTAATTAGGGTATATCACAAGTCATCCCCTCTAGAAATGGTTTACCCTTGGATCATTTGTAAAGACGAGTGTTTTGATCCGAATTCTTCATTCTCCTAGGTAGTTTGGTCTTTTGATAGGTTTATCCATTTTAAAGGTATTGTCTCTTGAATGAACGGTTTCGGTTTTGACATTTAATATACCTTATGGTTCTAGTACCAATATTTGTTCTTCATTAGAGGGGAAACTATATCAGTATAGGAGTTATTGGACCCAATTTTTTCTTCTAGCACAGAACGTGAAAGACATCATACATCTTCCCCTTGTTTGAAACATCTAATGCATAGGCTACTTGGCCTACTCACTTTTAAATTTGGTAAGGACTGTAGAACTTGGGCATAAGTTTATGATTCTTGTAGTTTTTTAATTGATTTTTTCTTGTATGGTTGGATTATGACAAACACCCAATGTTCTACTTCAAATTCACATTCAATTCTCTTCAAATTCACATCTTGCTTGATTAGATTCCTTGATTTCCAAGATGATTCTCTTAGATACAAACAATCTCACCAAAAGTGGCTAAGTATTTTCTTACAATTGGGGATTTGGAATTTGTCACAACATACTCCTTTATTGATAGTGGTGGGTATCCATATAAAGATTCAAAATGAGTCATTTTTTGTTTAAGTGTGGTAAGTAGTGTCGTGTCACTGAAGGTGTAACCATTTATTCCACTACAATTGATGATTATTTACAATGTTCCTCATCTATCCTTCAAGACACTTATTTACCACTTTAGTTTGTCCATGTATCTAGGGGTTGTATGAGGTGCTCATGGTTAATGTGGTTCCTACTAAGTGGAATAATTTCTTTTAGAATTTTTTAGTGAATTTGTTATCCCTATCACTCATAATGAATTTTAGAAACCCATGGAGTTTATAAACATTTTTCACACAACTATCATTTATTTGATTGGATTTATCTTTTTATGACATTCCAATAAAGTGAGAATATTTTGTTAACCAATCTATGATGATAAATATGTTATCTTTTCCCTATGAGATAGGAAGACCAATATG
>JASDQU010108344.1:125046-135529 GCA_032191745.1 Picea mariana
CTCCTAAACACAATCCATGAATATTTTATGATGTAATCAATGTATTAAGTGGATAAGAAGTCCTCTACCATCTTGTTTTAGTCTTGATATGCACTGAAGACAAGTTTTGAAATTTTTTTGGGATTCTCAACAGTTATTATGAGAAATACAGAGACAAAAGTACAATGTAAACCAAATATGTATCCCTGATAGTTTCACTTGATTCTTAATAGAATAGCAGTGAGACTGTTTTTTTTCTACATGAAAAAAAGTAAACATATATATACAAAAGGCCTAGTCTCCTCACCTTTATGAGATCACTAGGAAAATGAAAGAAGAATAGTGGACATGAGAAGATTCATTTTATTTGAGAAATACTAATAAGAGTTGGCTCTTGGATTCGTTTTTCTTTTGTTTGCAATTCATCATCGACACAAAATAAAAATATCATTTTTTCATAATTAACATTAAAAAATAATGAAATGATATAAATATGAAAATAATTTATTTATTAATAATTAATTTAAATAAATTAAAAGTTAATGTTAAAGATGGTGAAGGTTATTAAAAATTAGTTATGAGCATTGATTTATTAGATTTTATAAAAAAAGTTTAAAAAAATTGATTTGTTTTAAAATTGTGTTTTTATATTTGAAAAATTTTAAGATAAGTATTTTTAAATCAATATAATTTTGATGTGTGAAAAAGATAAGGTGGGTATTATAACAAATATTTTAAGAAAAAATGGTTTTTATCTTCAACTCTCTTAGTGTCACAAAGATACTAATTATTTTGAACTATAAGCTCGTGAAAGTTAGTTTTTATTTTAGTAATATTTTTTATTTTTTTTTCAGGCTAATTAAAATAAAAGAGATACTTTTGTTTTTTTTTAATTAAGGTTGATCATCTCCATGTAGTATCTTAATTTCCATGTATTTTCTAATTTTTTATCTTAAGGTCAAAACAACTTTTCAATAACAATATATTTATTAAATAAAATAATTTTAACAAACTAATTAAAATAATAAAATTAAACAATAATTAATTTAAAAAAACTAAAATTAAATTAATCATTAATCAATTTTAAATTTTAAATAACTAAATTTAAATTTAAAAAGAAAAATCAAGAAAAGAAATAACCTATGGCTTAAACTTATACATGACTATAAATGAAAGAGAAGCATAAAACTATCATTAAAGAACTAAAGAGAGTCATAAAATAGGCTTAAACCTATACATAAATATAAATGAAAGAGAAGCCTAAAACTATCATTAAAGAACATAAATCTAAAGAGAGTCATAAAAATAAGAGTAAAATTATAAAATTTTAAAATATATAAGAAAAAATAATAAAAAATTTAATAAATTAATAAAATGATATATAATGAAATTAAATAAAATATCAAACTCAAATTATATTTATGTATTCATTTCACAAATAAAAAATTTAAAAATTAGATTATAAAATTATAAAAGAAATTAAAAATTTAATTAAACTAAAATAACCAAAATTAAAAGACAAAGTATTAGAATATAAACAAAGAGGATCAAAACATCAAAATGCTAAATTAAAGGAACTAGAAGAAAAGAATAAGAATATTAATAACAATAATAATAATAATAATAATCTATTTTTAAGGTCATGGCCAAGCCACACCAAATTGGCGTATGAGACTCCCTTGTTTGTGGGACAAGGGACCCCCCTTGCCCAACGATTTGATTGGTAAAATCTACTAAGATATACATACCCTACCCCCCTCTGGATTTGAACCTGTGACCTCTTAAGAGGAAACACATGTTATTAAAACTTTTAAAGTAACAAATTAACCTCCTAAATACTATCTCGAGGGATTATTTAAATGTTTTAAAGAATGAAGAGCTACATTTTATTAAGTTTAAATCTATCATTTCTGACAATTACTTTAAATTATTTTATTAAATCTATCATTTCTATTGAGATAATTGTTGGTTTTCACAATTTATTCTTAGTTATTGACTTTTATTTATTTATATTTGTTTAATTTTTTTCTTGTTAGGGGAATATAGTAATAAATTTTTCTCTTAGTTATTTTATAAAGTTTGGTATTTTCTAATTCATTAGTTTGGTGATATTTTAGGTGGTGATAATGATACATAGTTTTAGGTGATTGACCAACTCTTAGTTTGGTCACCTTAGATACCCATATCCAATGGTAATGTCTTTTATGTAACAAGAAAAATGAGGAGTGTCTTGTTAGATATATTAGTTTGGTGATATTTTAGGTGGTGACAATTATGTATAAGTTATTGGTCAAATCTTAGTTTAGTCACTTTAGGTACCCATATCTAATGCTTATGTTATTTATGTATCTAGAAAAAAGTGGAGTGAACTCTTGTTGATATGTGAGAGTCTCTTGATTATTTCTTCTAGTTTCACACATTCTTGATGAATACTTCAAAAAATTTCAAGAGTGAGATAAGCAAGGGAAATTAGGCTAAGATTTACAAAGCCTACCTTTAGTGCACAAGGTTGGAGCTTAAAAAACAACTTCCATCCAAGTTTCAATGCTACACCAATGCATATATTCACTTTAAAGATAGAATCATTAAACGCCCTAGGTACACCAAACACTAATTGCCTTACAATGTAAGAGTTCCTCTAACACAACTCATATTCCATTCTGATCAACATAAATGGACCTTCGTGTCCCTCGAAAGCATTGTACATGCCAGACTCGTTCTTTAAAGATGAAGACATAAGAGCATTTTGTATTCATATTCTCCCCCTATTATGACAACCATAGTCTAAACATTCTAAGAGTTGGTCATTTTCCAGCTACTCAAAATAATGGGTAGGAAAACCAATATTGTTGGTCTAAAATATAGCAAGAATTATATTGGATTTGATGAAATTCCAAATATGAGATATTAACATCGCATAATTCAATTCGAGTAGAGGTATTCAAAAATGGTGAATCCATTTATACATTGAAAACAATAATTTCATCAAATCTTAATGTTAACAAGATTGTCTAAATAGTAATAACAAATGAGAAAAATTCAAAATCATAATTTTTTTATTCTAATAAAATGTTTCTATTATCTCTTCAAAAGCTCACACTACTCCCTCCCTCCTGATTTTCATGGCTTATGAAAACCATAACTATTTAACCATTTTCTTATGTGAGTTGTTCAACTTATGCAAACACCTTTCTATAAACAAATTAACCATAAGAAGAAACAGATTGATTACTTCATTCTTCCAACATTCTCATACTCGATGTGAATAATAAACCCTCAAATTAAGAGGTAAGTCCACAAAACATGGCAAATCTAAGGATTCTCTTCTGCTCTCTACTCATAGATTCTCTTCTATTCTATCCTCTCCCTTCTACAAAATGAGATCCCCCTAAGATCTTTTTACCTGAGGGCACTCTTAGAGATCTTCCCTCCAATCTACCTACCCTATTCCATTACATTGAATGGGTTGTCTAGTCCACAAATCGGATCTAGATCTCAGCCTTACAAACATTTAAGGCCGATCTACTCTATGCCTGCACAAAGGCACGGCTCCATGGCTCAATGGCCTACATCATTAATTACATTCAAATTCAAAATTGAAGATGAAGGTTGTGCCTCTCTTCATCCTTGAATGCATGCGCTAACGAGGCTGGTTGGCTGACTGGATGATGCAGAGAGATGCTCTTGCATCACAATGGACACTAAAGTGAAAATGGATCCTTGTTGACTATATAATACCCTTTCAAGTATCCAACTCACCAATGAATTGAGGCCTTGATGGTTTAGGATTAGTAGCTATCAATGAAGAAAATAGAAATTTGGATGTATCTCTCCATTCACCCTTCTCAATTTGCTTGTTTTTTGTGTTGGCAAGTGGTGTTGCTTTTACATTACATTTATATGCAATAACTTGCATATTATTATTTTCTCATGTGTTTTACTGGTGTTTTTTCACATATAAGGTGTTATTTCTTCATATATTTCATCAAAAAACTATACAATTGTATGAACTAATTGGCTTGTCAAAGTCTCTTGAAAAAACGTTGTCATAATACAATGGTATTGATATTTGACAAGGTTTTTCATTTTGAGTGTTTGATTGCAATGGATGCAACGGACCATCTTCACGTATTCTTCTTGATGCAAGAAATTTTTCTTAATACCAAAACATTTTTTTAAAATCGGTTCTACTTTCAAAAAACTCACAAGTTCTGCAATCAAGTTTTACCTTATACTTGACTGCAAGTTTTGCATTCTAGTCATGCTTCGACATTTGTTTTTCTTTTTTTTTTCTTTTTTTTTAGCACTTTTTATTGTATTGTTGATATTTTTTGGATGTTATGTTTATTCCTTTGGATTTGTCTACACTTATTAATATGTTTTAGTTTCATTAGAAGTAGTGGATTATCCCTTGGTGTTTTCATAAATGAGAATTGTTCATAGCTGTAGTGGAGATTATTTATTGTTTTGTTTTGTTTCTTGTAGAAACAATCATTACCATAATGATATTCATGGAATATAGTGGAAATCCATCTTGAAATGAAATATCAACAACATATTAAAAGGTGTCATTTCTACTGGTAAGTCCCCTTTTTAAACTTGCTTTGGGTATTTACTACCTTTTACCTTGGATTTTGTATATGGACAACAAGGAGGAGTGGAGGAAGACATTACAGGAGAGGTGTTGAAAGTAGAGAAAAAATTTGAAAATATTAGATAGATCCATTTGCAAGTACATGAGACGTTGAATAAGTCAAAAGAAAAGTATAAGGCTAGACATGATCAACATAGAACTGGGAAGTCACTCAAATCAAGAGAAAGTGTTTGGTTACAGCTAAATAATGAAAGACTGCAGGGTCCTGGTAAGGAGATCAAGGATCTACAGTATGTCCCTTTCAAGGTATTGGATAAGGTGGGAGATAACACCTATAGACTCACTCTACCTCCATACATAAACATTTACTCAATAATGAGTGTGGAGAATTTGAAACCCTTTAAGCCATCCATGTTGGATGAGGAGGTGGAAAAGGTCCTATATACCACAGAGGACCTAGTACCAAATGCTTATAAAATTTGGAAGAAGACATAGTTTTTCAAAGGAAGTTCAAAACTACAATATAGGGGTAGCTTGACCTTTGGAAAATTGGGTTGAAAGGAGAACTTCCAGGAAAAAAAAATGGTACTCCAGGGAGAAGGTAGAGGAAAATTTTCCTCACCTCATTCATTAAATGTTTTGGGGAATTAAAGCCTCCTTAAATGGGGAGGTATGATCTGGATTGGATAATCATAAAAAATTTCATCTATCTTGGTGCTTTATAGGTGGAAACAATTGGAAGAATCAGCTTGCAGGGATATTTTAGTGGCAAGTCCCAATGTGGGAAATTGGGATCCGGAACCTTCCAAATCCATTTCTAGGAATTAAATATAATGTTTTTGGGTTACAGTGTTTAAAAATTGTGCACACATCCTTGACGGTGTTCTACACTCCGAGACCTTTCCAACAATGCGTATAACACCTCAATCAGAGATCATATGCAACAGTTATGCCTCCCACAAGTTGACCTACCTTGCTGACAATCATGGTATAAGTGGATGCCACATAAACCCCCATTACTCACACATATATGATATGGGGCTAGTCACATGTGGACTTTCAAGAAGATTCTAAAAGGTCCAAACCTAATCATTAATTAAGTGTTGAGAAATTCAAAACCCTAACCCTAGATGGATATCAGGCTATGTTAAATACCATGCCACTATGAGGAAAAAGGTGTTCCATTATTTTGAATGGTACTTTTTCCATAATTGAGTAGAGCATCCAAGGAGTGGTATTTTGAGAATATAACAGAGGATGTAGGATATTCTGTAGCATCCATTCATGCCATAGTGTCAAAGTCAACTTAATAGTGAGTGCCTCTTTCTTTGTACTTGCTTTCCATAACTGAAGAAAATAGAGAAGAGCATAGGCTTCACCTTCTCATTGGGTCTTCTCCCAAATTGGGTTTCCCATTATACATCTTATGTTCGATTGTATGGATAGTGTGTATATTTTTTCTTGTTCTTTCATTTTTGTATTTAGTTATTTTCATAAATTCAAGCAAAGCTAGTAATTAATTAATCTAGGATCTAAGGAAAATTAGTCTGCATAGTATAATATTTCATAACATTATAATATTTGTTGTGATAATCTATTCTAGTGGAATATGTGTGGAAGTTTACAGATCACCCAAATAGATTGAAAATAGAAAGAGAAGTAACTCATGCATTGAGAATTAGATACAAGAATGGATGATAAGCCTCTTCAATGGGGAAAACTCCTTTTACAATATAACAAATGTACAAGATGAGATGTTTTCTAAAACTATGTCTCCTTGGTATATATAGGAGACAAAGGGTACAATTACAATTAAAGGGTCTAGCTAACCAATTAGGACAACAATAATATAGCAACAAAAATGTAATAACTCAATATCTAGGGCTTAACACTCTACCTCAACCTCAACCTCTACAAAAACTCATCTAATAAACATCATATTTAATTTCATATTTAATTATTGTTATACATCATATCAATATTTGTCATAAAAACAAATCCAAATAGGAATATTATTTTGTTTTTCCATTCAATGGTCTATGCGAAACAAGAATAAGAATGCAAGCAAATAAATTGCCATCCAATCAATTGTAACCACTTCCAATAAACATCTACCAATCTTATGCTTGAGATACTCAATATTTGTGGTGAATGGACCATGACCATCATCCTTTAATCACTAAGTGATAATTTGAGCCATACAAATTGAAAATGTTATTGGTTTGACACACAAAAGTTTTATGTTTCAATCAAGTGGCATTCATGCACTCTTATTCAACATATTAATATTATGTTAAATGTTCCTCACTACAATCCTTACAATATTTAAACAACATAACAAGTATAATCACATTGTAGCATCCAAAGATACTATCATTTTTTACTTGGGAACCTATGAGTTATATCCTCATTCCATTCTTTAATTAAACTTGGGATTGATGAATGCATGGAATATCTACACTGGATAATTAGACAATAGTTATCTTAGGGGTGTAGGAAACTGTCCTAGATATGAAGATGTAGTAAAGGCTTAAAACAAGACCAATATGTGGGAAATAGATACACTAAATTTAAATCAAAACATTCAAAGAAAGACCAATAAGACCTAGTTAGAAAGGGATACAACCCATACTAGGATGGCTTCAAAATTACAAAAGTTGCACATTGAATTAAGAAGGTCAAGACTAAGTTTATACCTATTTTGATCATACATTTGGTCATGAATACTTGCATGGATTCAAAATATACACATAGTGATTTATAAAATGGTACTGAAGGTTTGAGAAAAGCATGATCCGGATTATTTTCAACACGAAATGAGAGCGGAGATATAATAAATAAATGTATAGAGATATATCAGAGATCCAATAATATAACAGAAATGTATCAGAGATGCAACCATAAACACAGAGATACAGTAATACACAATTTTCTATTAATGAGCGAAAATGTACAAAGATTGTAAAAATACAGAGTGAAAGACTTGCTAGAATGGTGGCAGCTTATCTTTGAAAAGAGTTGTTTCCGCTACTCGCATTCGCAAGAAGATGATTTTACAATGAGGCTCCAAAGGCCTTTTTATCATAAAGAAAATCCAAAACCCTAACCCCAGAAGATGAAAAGCCAATAGTTTTGTGGATCCTGTTTTGGGTATTTTGGTGTATCAACTTTCCGGGGGTGTAACTTTGGCGTATGATCTTCGTTTGGGGCGCACGATAGCTTGTTGGAAAGGTATCATCAAGGAGGTTCATTTTGGGAGCTCAATCAAAGCCTTTGGCTATCATTGAGAAGCTATATCTTGAAAAACCTTCATTTAGGCCCTCAAAATGGCCCAAAAAGTTAAAAACTACTAAAAATAGTAAATTACCAAAATTGCCAGAAAATTGTTTTGATCCAATTGGAAAAGGTGGGTGGCCACCAATAGCCACCTGGATCAATCCTCCCTCCTTAGGAAGCAATGGTATCCATTGCGTTGAGTGCCAGGGGAAGAGGGAAAAGTGTTTGTTGAATCTGCATCTTGGTGAGTTTCTTTCCTTGCTGGAGGCGTTGCATTGCTTGGTTTGTGGAAGACTATCACGAACCTGTTATTGGTGGAGTTGAATCTGTTCAACCAGTCTGGCTACATAAGATGACTGTGTGCAGAAGGAATATTTTTTATTTTTTGCAATCTTACTAACCTGTTTATGTTGGATAGAAGGTGCTTGGGCCGAGGCTGTAGTGGTTGCAGTATCCTTTCATTCACCTTTTGAACAGATTGTGAAGAAGTTGAATTTTGTAGTATGAGATACTATCTTGCGGAATTTTTTAGGTGGGATAGTAGTTGGAACTACCTCTGGTATTCTGTAGATATGACCCCCCAGAGTAACAATGACACTATGGGGTCAAGACTCATAGATAGCATGGCACTTCCACATATATCGTTGGCCCAAGAGAACATCACATACATCCAGTGGGGAAACATCACATAATACCTCATCCTTGAAGGGATGGATGTTGTATGACAATTGACACTACTGGCTGACACGAAGATGTCATCCCTGGAGAAGCCACCCGATGTTGTATGGTTGCGGGTGTGGTGTTGTTGACAATCCCAATTGTTTGATGACCTCTGCTAAGATGAGGTTTTGTTGGCTTCCGCTATCAACAATAAAATGCAGCGGGGCCCTCTTTACCCACATCTATGAATGAAAAAGGTGCTCCCCCTCTTCAGGATCTATTGGTTCTTATGGTTTAATTGTTGCGGTCGTGAAAATAACAGTGGGGTCTACGTCGTTAATCTGTCTTCTATCAATATTTTTTGAATCATATTCTAAATTAGGGTTTGGCTCCTTATATTTTATCTCAGCCACCAATGACTATTTTGAGTGACATTCATCGATGTTGTACCAGGGGATTTTGTGGAAATCGCACCATTTTCTAGTGTCCTTCTTCGTCTTTTTGTGACCCTTCTTTTCCTGTGGCTTGGACTGGTTTTCACGAGACTGTTTGTTAGGGTCGTCTTTATCATACTTTGGTTGTTGCGGATTTTCAAAACCAAACTCTTGTTTGTTCTGGTGCTTAAATTTCTGCTCAATTTTAACAGCATATCAATAAGCAACACCGAGCGATGAGATGTCCAAAAAATTCATTTTGGTTTGGATGTATCTGTGTAGAGCCCCGCGGTATTTCAAAACCAAATTTCATTTGAAGTCTTTGATACCCAGCTTGGTGCGCAAGGTATGGAAGGTATTGGTGAGCTCCGAAATTTCTTGGCCCCTCTCTTTCCACAATGTGGTCCATCTCATGTATTGGTCCTCATAGTTTCCAACAGGGTAATATTGTTCCTTTACCACATCCACAAAAGAATCCCAAGTGGGCTCGGCCCTATTATCGCACAGTTTGTAGTTTAGGTCACAGGCTAGTGGATAGAGGACAAACTGGCGCAATAGGAACCTTCCCCACCCAATGTCACCTCGATGGGGAGGTTCTTTCTGTTTAGGGAGGTTAGCCCAGGGAAGACATCCCCGGTAACCTGTGGTTTGAAGAGGCAAAGGATACAAGGTCAAGTTCTAAGATTTCCCTCCTTGCAGGTTACCACCAATGTCAGATAGTCCAGCTAATCAGCCAATAAAAGAAGTGTAGGCCCTATTGAAAACACCTGCCCAGAACAAGACAATAGCAAAATAATATATATATTTGCAGGCTATAACTCAAAGGGTTAGTACTTCTTTAACTATCTGATTTCATTCAATAAGCAATGCAATAGATACAAGATGAAGTCAACGTTTTGTTAATTAGCTTATGAAAGATCATCGATTCATCAATATCTACCAAAATGACCAAGCCAACAGTGTATCCAATCAATAATTTGTTCAATAAATGCTTGACGTCATCATTCAATTGCTTACATTACACCTTTGTTGCGTCAAGATGAGATATTCAACTATGACGTCAGCCTTTATTAGGTTAGAAATGTTAGTTAGGGTTTTAAATTTAGGGTTTTAAAGGTAGTTTTTGTACACTAAAGGCTCAACATTGGAGGTCTAACCAGTGCCTTAGGGTATATGGAGTCAAAAGTAAGGTCACAAGGTCTCGGGAGAATAAAAACTTAGAGACTAGAAGGTAGGGTTCTATGGTACTACAAAGGCAAGGCCCTAGAATCAAAACCCTAGGGGAAAGAGGCTCACTCTGGTGTTGCTTAAGCAAGGTCTCATGCTCTTTCCTCCTTCTCTAAATAAACTTGGCAAAATGGCTAGCTCAAAGTATAAATTTAAGGGAGAAAGTGTTGCAATGGCAAGGCCTTCAAACCCTAGAAGGTGAAACCCTAGGTGTAGTCAATCTAGGCCTAGGGCATCTCCTATTTTCAACCTATAACTTCAATGCTAGCTCAGAAAAAGGAAGACAAGTGTAGCAACGGCTAGGCTATATCCT
>JASDQU010108344.1:140793-154890 GCA_032191745.1 Picea mariana
AAAAATGATATTTTTATTTTGTGTCGATGATGAATTGCAAACAAAAGAAAAACGAATCCAAGAGCTAACTCTTATTAGTATTTCTCAAATAAAATGAATCTTCTCATGTCCACTATTCTTCTTTCATTTTCCTAGTGATCTCATAAGGGTGAGGAGACTAGGCCTTTTGTATATATATGTTTACTTTTTTCACGTAGAAAAAAAACAGTCTCATTGCTATTCTATTAAGAATCAAGTGAAACTATCAGGGATACATATTTGGTTTATATTGTACTTTTGTCTCTGTATTTCTCATAATAACTGTTGAGAATCCCAAAAGTTTTTCAAAACTTGTTTTCAGTGCATATCAAGACTAAAACAAGATGGTAGAGGACTTCTTATCCACTTAATACATTGATTACATCATAAAATATTCATGGATTGTGTTTAGGAGCAAAAATGATATTTTGTAACTAGAACATAGAGATTCGGTCGACATGGACAATAACTCCATCAACCACTTCCTCAAGATAGAGCCATCCTGGTTGACTGTTCAAAGCTTGTTTGGAAAGTTGATTAGCTACATTGTTGAAAATTTTGTGTACATGAATAAAATTGAGCTTTTCAAAGTTTTCTTGTAGCTTCTTGATTCTCTCTTGCCATGGTCGAAGATATAAACAATTCAATCTTGAGATGCCTTTTATCCAATCGATAATAGATTTGGAGTCCCCTGCAACCATCATATTACTCAAAGATAACATTGATGCAAGATATAACAGTCCCCATAAACCTTGAAGTTCATCTTTCATATTTGAACCTTCTCCTCCAACAAAATAGGCTTTGTAAAAATGCCTGCTAGTGAGTTTAAGAAATAAACCAATGCCACATCTATATCCAGAGGCTGCGCCATCAAAGAACCCAATAGGTGAGTCATCAAAATAGATAGGACTTAGGATGTAATCTAACTTGTCAGGCTTTTCCTTATCTTGAGATTCTTGTATAGAGATTTTTTTTTTTTTTGGCTATCACTGTATCTTGTCTAGTCCAGTTATCAAATAAAAGATTATTCTGATATTTCCAGATTCCCCAACACACAAGTAAAGGAATATGTCTCTTCTTTGGGTATTTCATAAACCAATTTAGAAGATTTTAGAATATCAAATAAAAGATTATTCTGATATTTCCAGATTCCCCAACACACAAGTAAAGGAATATGTCTCTTCTTTGGGTATTTCATAAACCAATTTAGAAGATTTTCTTCTAATCCCTGGTCTCCCCAATCATCGTGGATCAACAGGAGTGATAGGGTCTCTCTCCATATAAATTTTGAAACATAGTAGTGAGAAAAGAGGTGATTTGTTGTGTCTTCATCGTTGAGACATAAAATACAAGATGTAGGTTCGATGCCTCCCCTTCGCTGAAAATTGACCCTTGTAAGTATACGGTCCATCAAACATAACCATATAAAGCGAATGATTTTACTCGGAACTTTTACCTACCATATGGCTTTGTACCACCATCAACTATCTCCTTTGAGATTAGTAAATAGCAAGGACTGATATGCTAAATTAACGGAGACAATACCCGAAGTCCGGTTCCAAGACCAGATGAGCTTATCATTGGAAGCATTTAAGGAAATGTCATTTGTTCGGAGAGTGAGGATGAAAGAATCCCATTCCAATGCTAAATCACCTGTAAGATTTAAGTGTATGGAGTTGGTCCAAATTGTTGTAGAGTCCAAATCATTTGGTGGGCCGCTTGAGCAAGTGAAAAAATATGCATAGTGTGAAGATGTGATATAAGGCCTGGTGAAAGAAAGCACAGGTCATTTCCTCCAACAAAAGCATCAAATTCTAAAAAAATATATTTTCCACAACCCACTGTCCAGGCTAACCATCTCAATAAAATGGGCATCGTTGTCATGAGAGTTCTCCAGATGCCCGAAGTAGCAGTGGATTTAAAGTTATTTATTTTAATCCAGGAAATGACATCGATACCTTATGTTTACTTATGATAACGGTAGTACAAAACATGCTAATTTAATATTAATCATGTAGTACGTCTTAAATTAAGGAACCTATTATGATGGTTTTTCTAATAATTTAATGTACAATGTTTTTATTAGTTTTATTATATAAATATGATGAACTGGACAAAACTCATGAGCCTCCTCTTATCGAGAAGAATATTGGAAATAAATGAGATTTGATCCCAAGACTTCTATGAATTAATCACAAGATAATTTACTAATTCAACTCACCCTTGAGGATAATATACTAGTTAACATAGATTCATTTAAATCTTGGACTAATAAGCACCAAGAGGGATCAAATATGTCAAGGTGAAAATCCTTTTGGCAATGCAAAAACTTAATGCGATGTTTGAATTTTGAGGGATTTGATTCCTTACAACACATCATAGATCCAAGGTTGAGGTAGGTCCATATTTAACACTAGACATACTTATAAGGAAAAAGATGGTTCCTATAGATTATGTACTAATGATAGAGCATTAGATAAAATTACCATTAAAGATAAGTTCCTCATTTCATCTGTGGATGAATTACTGGGTGAGCCTCATGAAGCTAAATATTTATCCAAGCTTGATCTAAACTCTTGTTTTACTTAATAAGAATAGAAGAAGAGGACAATCCCAAAACAATGTTTCATACCCACGAAGGTCTATGCAAATAAGTGAAAATACAAGTTTTGAAAGGAGGAAATTGAATTCCTGAGCCACATCGTATCAACAAAAGAATTCAAATTAGATCTGAGAAAAAATATTGTGATTGTTGATTGTCCTAGGAAAAAAGCATCATGTTATTACATGGATTCCTATGCCTCACAATCAATTATAGAATATTTGTGACAAATTATGCAAAAAAGCATTCTCCATTAACAACTCTATTGAAAAAAGAATCCTTTAGATGGGATAATGTAGTGAAAACTTGTTCCCAAAGGATGGAAACCTTAATGACTTCCACTCCTACCTTAGCTACCCTAGACTTAATGAAGCCATTTGTACTTGAATGTGATTTGTTTGGTCGAGTATAGGAGCAATGCTTATGAAGAAGAATTGTCCCATTGCTTTTGAAAGTTAAAGATTAAACCAACAATAGAAAGGAAAATCAACATATGATTCATAAACGTTAGCAATCACTCATGCCTTAGAAAAATGGAAACAATAACTACTAGGTGCTAAATTCTTGGTCAAAAAACTAACCACAACAACTTGAAACATTTCTAAGGAACAAAAAAGTGGGATAGTAAGATATAAGTTTTTTTTATTGTCTGATCCTCTACAAGAAGAGTAATGGAAATCAAGTCATGGATAGATTCTCAATGAGGGAAGAGGAATATGCCATTATAGGTTCAATTCAAGTTTTCATCCCTAAATGAACCTAAAATGTTGAAGTGGACTATGTGAAAAACCTAGAGACTAGGAAAGTAATTGAGAAAGTTAAAAGTAACAATTCAATAAATTGAAGACCTACTTGGGAAATGATATACTCTAGTACAAGGGAAGAATATATTGACCCAAACCTTCCAAATTGAAAATCTAAGTATTAAAATAAAATTATGACTCCCTTATTGTTGGGCACGTTGGATTTTTTTAAATATACTACAACCTTTGGAATCCTTCATCTAGAAAGAAATGTCGATTGATATCCCGAAGTTTGTGCAATAATGTGACACTTGTTAGTGCTAGAAGTTCAAATCATTTTCACCTCTAGGCCTCCTTCAACCCTTTCATATTCCTAATAAAATCATATTCCTAATAAAAAATGGACCAATACATATGGATTTTATCATATAGGTCTTCCTATCTCATAGGGAAAGGATAACATATTTATCATCATAGATTGGTTAACAAAATATTCTCACTTCATTGGAATGTCATAAAAAGATAAATCCAATCAAATAAATGATAGTTGTGTGAAAAATGTTTATAAACTCCATGGGTTTCTAAAATTCATTATGAGTGACAAAGATAACAAATTCACTAAAAAATTCTAAAAGGAATTATTCCACTTAGTAGGAACCACATTAACCATGAACACCTCATACAACCTTTAGATACATGGACAAACTAAAGTGGTAAATAAGTGTCTTGAAGGATACATGAGGAACATTGTAAATAATCATCAATTGTAGTGGAATAAACGGTTACACCTTGAGTGACATGACACTACTTACCACACTTAAACAAAAAATGACTCCTTTTGAATCTTTATATGGATAACCACCACTATCAATAAAGGAGTATGTTGTGACAAATTCCAAATCCCCAATTGTAAGAAAATACTTAGCCACTTTTGGTGAGATTGTTTGTATCTAAGAGAATCATCTTGGAAATCAAGGAATCTAATCAAGCAAGATGTCAATTTGAAGAGAATTGAATGTGAATTTGAAGTAGAACATTGGGTGTTTGTCATAATCCAACCATACAAGAAAAAATCAATTAAAAAACTACAAGAGTCATAAAATTATGCTCAAGTTCTACAGTCCTTACCAAATTTGAAAGTGAGTAGGCCAAGTAGCCTATGCATTAGATGTTTCAAACAAGGGGAAGATGTATGATGTCTTTCATGTTCTATGCTAAAAGAAAAACTTGGGTCCAATAACTCCTATACTGATATAGTTACCCCTCTAATGAAGAACAAAGATTGGTACTAGAACCATAAGGTATATTAAACGTCAAAACTGAAACCGTTCATTCAAGAGAGAATACCTTATCAAGTGGATAAACCTATTAAAAGACCAAACTACCTAGGAGAATGAAGAATTTGGATCAAAACACTCGCCTTTACAAATGATCCAAGGGTAAACCATTTCTAGAGGGGATGACTTGTGATATACCCTAATTAGAATCTAGGCTAAAGATATGTAATTAGACATACTTGATAAACAAGTATAACTTATCAAGTCCTTATGAAGAGTCATGTCTCATAATAATATATGTATAAATAATGGAGTCATGCATGTTGTAACTCGCCATTTATGACTAATCTCTATAAATTTTATACAACCATGTATAGTTGCGATTGATTCCTATCATGACACTTTACCTATTCAATTATATGCAACTTGTTGTGGTAACTTCATCTACCCCAATCAACACCCTTTTATTCAATCACACAAACTTCCCAAATATATATTTATAAAATCATGTATTAATCCACAATTTAGATAATATTTGACCATAAATCAACAACTAAAACTAATTGTAGTTTAAAATATATATTCCATAGTTAATTCATTGAAGCTCAACTCAATCAATGACAAAACCAAATGAAGTGAACCCTGGATTTTTCCTATTTAACAAAAATCCCTAATCAAACTCCCATCGTTGGATGAAAAAGGCTGATTAGAAATAGACATTCATTGAAAAGCCATGATTTTCATATTCATATCTTTCTATGTTAAATCCACACAATGTGTGTCATTTCCCAAGCTTTATCACACCTACCAACCATTGTTGTGTTATACTTTAATCAAAACTTATGGTAAGCATCAAGATTGAAAGTCAAGCACTTGGGTATCCAAGCCCACATTTTGGGATATTACAAGTAATGTCATTGTTAGGAAGACATTAAATCTATGATTTTAATGTGAGGAAGACATTAAGACAAAAGATCATTTTGTATTATGTGATTCTAAGCATATGGGTAGATTTCATATCTATGATTTTTGATGGGATTTAGATTGGATTATGGGGAAAATTTTGGTGGAATAAAGGGTAAATATGATGGCCCTTTATCCCACTCGTTTTTGGGTGGATCTAATTTTGTCATGAATTAAGAATATATCTCCAACCTGATTGAGAGAAGTGACCCAATGAAACTCTTGATTTGGATGCAATAGTTAATCGGGAGAACAATTCATATGGATGAAAATACCCATATGTTATGTGGAAATGAAGTTAGAACTATTGATCAATTTTGATTTTTGTGTCCCATGCCTCTTGAATCACCAAGGTAGGGTCCACAATTGGGTATAGGCACGGTGATGTAAATGAATGATGACACATTGTTTGATGGTGGCTCATAAAGTTACTTAATGTCCACTAATCTACAATGGAAAAAAAAGAGGGTTGACTCATTTGATGACTCATGTCCCTATACATGTACGTGGTTTGTGGAAACATCTAGGATAACTCCTTCAAACAACCACTTTAATAATAGGATAGCCTTCCATGTTGTATACAACATGGAATTAGCCTTCATGCACCTTAGTCGCAAATAGGATATTTTTCCCACAACCAAAAAAAATCCATCCTTGGTCACTTCCTGGTTATTTATTTACAACAAATAGGTGCCCAAATTGAACATTTTATAGTACCGTTCGAAGGGAATTAATCACATATATACATGATTGCATAGAAGTTGTATTGATTAATTCTTAAGTGGAGAGACACAACATGATTAACTCCCTTACTTATACATGTATTATTATGAGACATGAATCTTCATAAGGAATTGACCATCTATAAGAGTTTATTAATTATGTCTAATTATATATCTTTATCATATATTCTAATTAGGGATATCTTACATGTCTCATTGATTGATATGCATGTAATATTTGAAAGGAAATACTATAAATGAGTTTATTGGTCATCGATTTATGTTTGAAGTTTAATAGTCTTAAGTATTTATGGGGGATGAGTGCATTCAATGGATCCATTTGGTGTAGTAACTAGCATATTTCTGTCTTGGTTTTATCTATTTATTTAAGATAGGGATATCTATTAATCAGACTCCTTTTACTCACCTTGAATTGGTAGTGGATTTTTTTTTAGCTTGATGTCCTAATCCTAACCATCATGTTGCATTCTAGTAATATTCAGTTAAGTTCATAGCCTATTCCAGAGGATAAAATCCTTCCTCTAGTAAGATTCACTTAAGTTCATAGCCTATTCCAAAAGATAAAATCCTTCCTCTGATGCTTGAGGTCTTTTCTTGAGAAAGAAGTTAAGTTTTTCTTTTAATTTAGGTCTCTTAGTAAGGTTTCATGTGAACTAGATCAACATATGAGCCCACATTGACATTAACCAGAAAATAAACATGATTTGTTGTGAATGAATCAATGTTGGTTATAACACATTGATGCTTTGATTCAGGTGGATATCAGTGGCCACCCACCTTTTCCAACTGTCTCAAAACAATTTTCTGGGAGTTTTGGTAATTTACTATTTTTAGCAGTTTTTAACTTCCAGGGCCATTTTGAGGGCCTAAATGAAGATTTTTAGATATCGAGATTCTCAATGATAGCCAAAGGCTCTAATTGATCCCCCAAAATGAATCTCCTCGAAGATACCTTTCCAACGAGCTATCGTGCGCCCCAAACGGAGATCATGTGCTAAAGTTACACCCCCGAGAAGTTGATACACCAAACTACCCAAAACGGGGTCCACAAAATTGTTGCCTTTTCACCTTCCGGGGTTAGGGTTTTGGATTTTCTTTATCATAAAAAGACCTTTGGAGCCTCATTGTAAAATCATTTTCTTGCGAATGCGAGTAGCTGGCACATCTATTCTCGGAGATAAACTGCCACCATTCTAGCGAGTCTTTCACTCTGTATTTTTACAGTCTTTGTACATTTTCGCTCATTAATAGAAAATTGTGTATTACTGTATCTCTGTGTTTATGGTTGCATCTCTGATACATTTCTATTATATTATTGGATATCTGAGATATCTCTGTACATTGTTTCATTATATCTCTACTCTCATTTCATGCCGAAAATAATCTGGATCAGTGGTACCAGAGCAGGCTGCTCTTGATCATTTTTTAGTGCATGTCCTTGACGAGGTATGAGTATAGCAAGTTGGGTCTCGAGCTTGTCTCTCTTGAGGTAAATTTCTCTCGCATGCCTAAGAAACCCTCGATGGCAGAGGAAAATAAAAACGAAAGAGCAGACGATTCTATTAATCTGTTGCTTGAGCAAGCTCTCACACGACATAGGGACGAAATGATGGAGAATTTTTCACACATCCTTCAACGCCTGTCGATAACAATAGGCACGTCTTCATCAAGAATCCACTTTGGAGGCACCTCGCCTTTCAAGGTACAAGTTAATTTTGATGTTCCCATATTTGAAGGACAGATAGATGCATATGCCCTAGAAAAATGGTTAAATCTGCTAGAAGTTTATTTCTCTGTTCATAATTTCTTTTGATAGGGAAAATATCACCTTCACACTCCTTAAGGCTCTCCCCCATGTCAAACATTGGTGGGAAACTTGCTGGGAGAAAAGTTTCACATAGGAGGGGAATATATGGGGTTGAGCCCACTTGGGATTTTTTTGTGGATGCGGTAAAGGAACAATATTACCCTGTTGGCAACTATGAGGACCAATACATGAGATGGACCACATTGCGGAAAGAGAGGGGCCAAGAAATTCCAGAGCTCACCAATACCTTCCATACCTTACGCACCAATCTAGGTATCAAATACTTCGAATGAAATTTGGTTTTGAAATACCGCGGGGCTCTACACAGATACATCCAAACCGAAATGAATTTTTTGGACATCTCATCACTCGGTGTTGCTTATCGATATGCTGTTAAAATTGAGCAGAAATTTAAGCACTAGAACAAACAAGAGTTTGGGTCTGAAAATCCGCAACAACCAAAGTATGATAAAGATGACCCTAACAAACTGTCTCATGAAAACTAGTCCAAGCCACAGGAAAAGAAGGTTCACAAAAAGATGAAGAAGGACACCAGAAAATGGTGCGATTTCCACAAAATCCCCTGGCACAACATCGATGAATGTCGAACCGTAATTTAGAATATGATTCAAAAAATACTGATAGAAGATAGATCAACAACGCAGAACCCACTGTTATTGTCGCGACCGCAACAATTAAACCATAAGAACCAATAGATCCTGAAGAGGGGGAACACCTTTTTCATTCATAGATGTGGGTGAAGGGGACCCCGCTGCATTTTATTGTTGATAGCGGAAGCCAACAGAACTTCATCTTAGTAGAGGTCGTCAAATAGTTGGGATTGTCGACAACACCACACCCGCAACCATACAACATTGGGTGGCTTCTCCAGGGACGACATCTTCATTTCAGCCAGCAGTGTCAGTTGTCATATGACATCCATCCCTTCAAGGATGAGGTATTATGTGATGTTTCCCCACTGGATGTATGTGATGTTCTCTTGGGCCAACATATATGTGGAAGTGCCATGCTATCTATCCCACCTAAATAATGCCGCAAGATAGTATCTCATACTACAAAATTCAACTTCTTCACAATCTGTTCAAAAGGTGAATGAAAGGATACTACAACCACTACAGCCTTGGCCCAAGCACCTTCTATCCAACATAAATAGGTTAGCAAGATTGCAGAAAATCACAAAGATTCCTTCTGCACATAGTCATCTTATGTAGCCAGACTGGTTGAACAGATTCAACCCCACCAACAGCAGGTTCATGATAGTCTTCCACAAACCAAGCAGTGCAACGTCTCCAACAAGGAAAGCAACTCACCAAGATGCAGATTCAACAAACACTTTTCCCTCTTCCCTGGGCACTCAACGCAATGGATACCATTGCTTCCTAAGGAGGGAGGATTGATCTAGGTGGCTATCGGTGGCCACCCACCTTTTCCAATTGGATCAAAACAATTTTCTGGCAATTTTGGTAATTTACTATTTTTAGTAGTTTTTAACTTCTAGGGCCATTTTGAGGGCCTAAATGAAGGTTTTTCAGGATCTAGCTTCTCAATGATAGCCAAAGGCTTTGATCGAGACCCAAAAATGAATCTCCTCGATGATACCTTTCCAACAAGCTATCGTGCGCCCCAAACGAAGATCATATGCCAAAGTTACGCCCCCAGGAAGTTGATACACCAAAATACCCAAAACAGGATCCAAAAAACTGTTGGCTTTTCATATTCCGGGGTTAGGGTTTTGGATTGTCTTTATGATAAAAAGGCCTTTGGAGCCTCATTGTAAAATCATCTTCTTGCGAATGCGAGTAGCAGAAACAACTCTTTTCAGAGATAAGTTGCCACCATTCTAACAAGTCTTTCACTCTGTATTTTTACAATCTTTGTACATTTTCGCTCATTAATAGAAAATTGTGTATTACTGTATCTCTTCGTTTATGGTTGCATCTATGATACATTTCTGTTATATTATTGGATCTCTGATATATCTTTGTACATTGCTTTATTATATCTCCGCTCTCATTTCGTGCCGAAAATAATCTGGATCATGCTTTTCTCAAACTTTCAGTACCATTTTATAAATCACTATGTGTATATTTTGAATCCATGCAAGTATTCATGACCAAAGGTATGATCAAAATAGGTATAAACTTAGTCTTGACCTTCTTAATTCAATGTGCAACTTTTGTAATTTTGAAGCCATCTTAGTATGGGTTGTATCTCTTTCTAACTAGGTCTTATTGGTCTTTCTTTGAATGTTTTGATTTAAATTTAGTGTATCTATTTCCCACATATTGGTCTTGTTTTAAGCCTTTACTACATCTTCATATCTAGGACATTTTCCTACACCCCTAAGATAACTATTGTCTAATTATCCAGTGTAGAAATTCCATGCATTCATCAATCCCAAGTTTAATTAAAGAATGGAATGAGGATATAACTCATAGGTTCCCAAGTAAAAAAACGATAGTCTCTTTGGATGCTACGATGTGAATATACTTGTTATGTTGTTTAAATATTGTAAGGATTGTAGTGAGGAACATTTAACATAATATTAATATGTTGAATAAGAGTGCATGAATGCCACTTGATTGAAGCATGAAACTTTTGTGTGTCAAACCAATAACATTTTCAATTTGTATGGCTCAAATTATCACTTAGTGATTAAAGGATGATGGTCATGGTCCGTTCACCACAAATATTGAGTATCTCAAGCATAAGATTGGTAGATGTTTATTGGAAGTGGTTACTATTGATTGGATGACAATTTATTTGCTTGCATTCTTATTCTTGTTTCGCATAGACCATTGAATGGAAAAACAAAATTATATTCCCATTTGGATTTGTTTTTATGAAAAATATTGATATGATGTATAACGATAATTAAATATGAAATTAAATATGATGTTTGTTAGATGAGTTTTTGTAGAGGTTGAGGTTGAGGTAGAGTGTTAAGCCCTAGATATTGAGTTATTACATTTTTGTTGCTATATTATTGTTGTCCTTATTGGTTAGCTAGACCCTTTAATTGTAATTGTACCCTTTGTCTCCTATATATACCAAGGAGGCATAGTTTTAGAAAACATCTCATCTTGTACATTTGTTATATTGTAAAAGGAGTTTTCCCCATTGAAGAGGCTTATCATCCATTCTTGTATCTAATTCTCAATGCATGAGTTACTTCTCTTTCTATTTTCAATCTATTTGGGTGATCTGTAAACTTCCACACATATTCCACTAGAATATATTGTCACAACAAATATTATAATGTTATGAAATATTATACTATGCAGACTAATTTTCCTTAGATCCCAGATTAATTAATTACTAGCTTTTCTTGAATTTATGAAAATAACTAAATACAAAAATGAAAGAACAAGAAAAAATATACACACTATCCATACAATTGAACACAAGATGTATAATGGGAAACCCAATTTGGGAGAAGACCCAATGAGAAGGTGAGGCCTATGCTTTGCTCTATTTTCTTCAGTTATGGAAAGCAAGTACACAGAAAGAGGCACTCACTGTGAAGTTGACTTTGACACTATGGCATGAATGGATGCTACAAAATATCCTACATCCTCTGTTATATTCTCAAAATACCACTCCTTGGATGCTCTACTCAATTATGGAAAATGTACCATTCAAAATAATGGAACACTTTTTTCCTCCTAGTGGCATGGTATTTAACATAGCCTGATATCCATCTAGGGTTAGGGTTTTGACTTTCTCAACAATTTATTAATGATCAGGTTTGTACCTTCTAGAATCTTCTTGAAAGTTCACATGTGACTAGCCCCATATCATATATGTATGAGTAATGGGGGTTTATGTGGCATCCACTTATACCATGATTGTCAACAAGGTAGGTCAACTTGTGGGAGGCATAACTGTTGCATATGATCTCCGATTGAGGTGTTCTATGCATTGTTGGAAAGGTCTTGGAGTGTAGAATACCGTCAAGGATGTGTGCACAATTTTTAAACACTGTAACCCCAAAAAATTATATTTAATTCCTAGAAATGGATTTGGAAGGTTCCGAATCCCAATTTCCCACATTGGGAATTGCCACTAAAATATCCCTGCAAGCTGATTCTTCCAATTGTTTCCACCTATAAAGCACCAAGATAAATGAAATTTTTTATGATTATCCAATCCAGATCATACCTCCCCATTTAAGGAGGCTTTTAGTCTCCAAAATATTTAATGAATGAGGTGAGGAAACTTTTCCTCCACCTTCTCCCTAGAGTACCATTTTTTTCCCCCTAGAAGTTCTCCTTTCAACCCAATTTTCCGAAGGTCAAGCTACCCCTATCTTGTAGTTTTGAACTTCCTTTGAAAAACTATGTATTATTCCAAATTTTCTAAGCATTTGGTACTAGGTCCTATGTGGTATATAGGACCTTTTCCACCTCCTCATCCAACATGGATGGCTTAAAGGGTTTCAAATTCTCCACACTCATTATTGAGTAAATGTTTATGTATGGAGGTAGAGTGAGTCTGTAGGCGTTATCTCCCACCTTATCCAATACCTTGAAAGGGACATACTGTAGATCCTTGATCTCCTTACCAGGACCCTGTAGTATTTCATTATTTAGCTGTAACCAAACACTTTCTCTCGATTTGAATGACTTCCCAGTTCTATGTTGATCATGTCTGGCCTTATACTTTTCTTGTGACTTATTCAACATCTCATGTACTTGCAAATGGATCTATCTAATATTTTCATTTTTTTTCTCTACTTTCAATGCCTCTTCTGTAATGTCTTCCTCCACTCCTCCTTGTTGTCCATATACAAAATCCAAGGGAAAAGGTAGTAAACACCCAAAGCAAGTTTAAAAAGGGGACTTACCAGTAGAAATGACACCTTTTAATATGTTGTTGATATTTCATTTCAAGATGGATTTCCACTATATTCCATGAATATCATTATGGTAATGATTGTTTCTACAAGAAACAAAACAAAACAATAAATAACCTCCACTACAACTATGAACGATTCTCATTTATGAAAACACCAAGGGATAATCCACTACTTCTAATGAAACTAAAACATATTAATAAGTGTAGACGGATCCAAAGGAATAAACATAACATCCAAAAAATATCAACAATACAATAAAAAGTGCTAAACAAAAAGAAAAAAAAAAGAAAAAGAAATGTCGAAGCATGACTAGAATGCAAAACTTGCAGTCAAGTATAAGGTAAAACTTGATTGCAGAACTTGTGAGTTTGTTGAAATTAGAACCGATTTTAAAAAATGTTTTGGTATTAAGAAAAATTTCTTGCATCAAGCAGAACAAGTGAAGATGGTTCGTTGCATGGTGTATTGGTGTAACTCTTATTCTATTGTTCATTTCTCATTGGATATAGTTGAATGGTTTAAGTATGAGTTGAAAAAGGTTTTAAATTGTACTTGATACTGATTCACCCCCCTCTCAGTATCAACAATTGGTATCAGAGAAGGTTGCCTTCAGAACAGTTTAACCATTGGAAGGAAAATCCTGAGCAGAGATGGATGACCATGAGCACATTTCAAATGGGATTCAAAAATTTGATGGAATAAATTATGCATACTGGAGTGATAGAGTTAAAACTTACCTAACGGCTTTGGGAGTAAACATTTGGTACTCAGTTGTAAATGGCTATGTAATCCCAAATAATGCTCCAACCGAGCCAAATGAGAAGAATCTTATGAGTTGTAATTCAAAATCCAGACATGTTATTCTAGCAGCATTGGCACCAACCATTGCTAGAAAAGTGATGGGTTGCAGCACTGCTAAAGAGCTATGGGAAAAACTCAAGAGTATCTATGAAGGTGATCCAAAAGTTAAGCAGTTCAAGCTTCAATGACATAGAGCAGAATTTGAAAATTTGAAGATGAATGAAAAGGAAGATATTGCAACCTATCTTCTTAGAGTTGATGAAT